>CM052802.1:2620240-2643086 GCA_028533885.1 Nasua narica
CATTGGAAAAATCACCCCACCTTAGTGAGGAATAGGGGTGCCTACAAGCAAAGTCCGTGTTTTCCTTATTACATAGGCCAAAACTCAGCAACCTGAGTTCTGTGGAAGCCCCAAAAAAGGCTTCTTATAAAGCATAGTATGGTTCGTTTTAGCCTCCATTTCATTTCGGAGGCTTTGCTGCTAGTCATCAACAATAACCACAGAAACTTCGGAAACCTGTGTGGAGTATCAGCTCTAAGCATCTTGGCTTCCTGAAAGAATTAGTTGCAAAATACTTCTCTAAATAACCGAGGTGCCTTATTCTGCTATATGGAACTACTTCATACTGACCATTTAAAGACCGTGATTTTTGTTGGCTTGTACTTAAGATGGACCCCATATTCTTACCAATACAAACACGTGGATCGTCTGCCAGCGAGGGGTTTTGCTGATCCATATCCTATGGATCACTGTGAATGATCCTATGAATCACTAGGGCAGTAGGCAAGGTGTCGTTTCATCTACAGAGTAGTGTCAAACCATTACGGGGAAAAATTTTTCAAGTGGAAACTAAACGCATTCCTCTTTTGCAAGATTTTAAATTATAGTACCTCCTTTGTCAGACAGTTCTTGGCAACCACAGCTCTGTTTTAGAGGCTAGATTTTGAGACGTACTAACTACAGAGGGACTATATTAAGCCCAGACACGTAGCTGGTTTTTAGTCCTCAGAGCCAAAGGCTGATTAAAGGCACATTTCTTTATTGTATGAAAAAGAATATACTAATGGTCTAGTCATAGAGTTGTACGCATAAAATTCAGTTCCTCCTGGATTACAGTTTATTAAATCAAAATGGCAACAGAGTCATAAAAATGTTTTAATTTTGTCATAGATGTTATCATGAGCTGATCCCTTCTTATCTATTTTCCCCAACTAGTATTTAAACTCCATGAGAGTAGGAGCTTTATCTGATACCTGTGATAGTGCTTGGCAGACTGCTAAGGAAATATTTGCTTAAAAAAAGACTTAATTACATACTGACATTCAGAAATGTATCTATTGAGTTAAGCACTTAGATCCATCTTTTCTCTCCTTAACTTTATTATTCATCTGCCCTGATAAACGAATCCTTCTAGCAGCCTTAAACTTACTAGGAATGCTTACTGGGTCCATCAGTGGTTTAAAACTGCTTTATCTCATGGACTCCTTTTTCCTAAATTAAGTTATTATTAAGAAAAGCCCTTTCATCTTATGGGCCTTTTTCATCCTAAGTTAAATTAGTTAGAATTAGTTAACATTATAGAAAGCCCTTTGAAAACTTACTATAATGTTCTTTAGGAATATTCAGTTTTTATTATTTCTGTCTGTTTCCTTGTGCTGAGCTAACCTGTTTTTAAGAGTACCTCACTTACAGAATCCCAGCCTGCTCGCCTCTGCCACTTTTAACAGGGATTCACAGTCTCAGGTCTTTCTGTATCCTCTCTGGCTTTCTGTGTGATGCTTCCTCTGAGCTTCCACACTGAGCTGCTGGTGCACCTGCCTTCCTACCCTAACCCTAACCCTAACCCTAACCACACTTTGAAACAGCTCTGTGTGTAGCATTTCCTTTCTGCTCAGTTACATAACAGGGCAAGTAAAGGCAGCTACTACTCCGCTCCTTTCCTTTTCCTTTTCTTTCTTTTCCCTGTAGTGTTAGGATAAACTCAGGATGAGTTTGCTAGTCCCTTGGCTGATATTTAGGATTTTAAGAAATAAGCATTTGCAAAAGGTTCAGCAGCACCTTCTTAGCTACATACTTCCATGACTCTTCTTGTGATCGCTCATTCTTAGAGTAGTTAGAATTTTTCCACCAGTGGTGTTTGTGTAACATAAATGACTTCTATTATAATTTATTTTAATCTAAAATATCTAAATAATTTCGGTAACGTTGTCCTTAAAATGTAGCATTGTAAAAAGTTTGGCAGGCATACGTTTGCTTTTTGAGCTACGAATTTTACTCTTACTTATTTGCCTAAGAAAACTGAAAACCTGTCTTCAGAGAAAGATGTTCGTAGTAACTTTATTCTGAATAGGCCAGCGCTGGAGAACCTAAACATCCCAGGTGATCAACGGCGGCAGGCTAGAAAAACATCGTTTGTCTTTACTCACGCAGCAGAATGCAACCGGCAATAGACGGGAGCAGACCACTGGGACACGGCGACACGCACGAATCTCAGTGATACTGCGTCAAACAAATAAAGCAGGGCTCAAACTCAAAAGAGTATATATTTTATGCGCCCATTTCGATAAAATTCTAAAAACGAAAACAAGGCTAATCTGTGGTGGGAAGAAGTCAGAAACAGTGGTTGTCTTGGCGGCAGGGATTGATTCAGAGGGATCATGGGCGTGACTTTATAAAGAGTAAATGTTCGTTGTCCTTTATTATTCATATTACTGAGATGTTTATTATTAAAATTATTTCTTTTAAAAATTATTTTTTATCTTTGACAAATAATAATTGTATGTATTTAAGTGTCCCTTTTAGTGTACAACATGGTGATAGAGGTGTGTGTTGTGAAGTGATTACTGCAGTCGGGGTAATGGCACCTGTGTCACCTCACACGGTTGGGGAGTGTCGGGGGTGTGGGCGCCGTGAGGACACTGAAGAGCGACCTCAGCACTTTTCAGGTACACGCGGTGGTATCTTTAGTCATAGGTACCATGCTGTACATCAGGTCCTAGAACTTTTTCATCCTACAACTGAAAGTTTGTGACCTCTTTTTTCCCCCCCAATATGTATATTTATTATTCCATAGTTATTCATGTAGAAGTTAATCGCATTTATAAAGGGACCTCCTATCATTGTCTGGTATTGTCACTTCCCCACTGAATGCCCTTGCAGCCTTTGAGTGCTTTGCTTTGTTAAACTCACACAGGGCCGATCGTTCTAGAAACTTTTGGACACACAGAAAAGCTGCTCAGTAAATGAGCCATGGAGGGATCAGTGCTATCTCGAGCCTCTTACTGCTTTCTTCCTTTCTTTCCATTTTAACTTTTGTTCAGACATTTTCTCTGCATACAAGTAGAGAGAACTGCGTGTTGACCACCATGTACCTGTCACCCAGCCTCAATGATGATCATTTTGCTATTCCTTTTGTATCTATACTCCCTCCCCCCCTTTTTAAAAAGATCTTATTTATTTATTTGTTTATTTATTTGCTAGACAGCGAGAAAGGGAATATAAGCAGGGGGAGTGAGAGAGGGAAAAGCAGGCTTCCCACTGAGCAGGGAGCCTGATGCAGGACTTGATCCCAGGACCCTGGGATCCTGATTGGAGCCGAAGGTAGAGGCTTTAACCCACTGAGCCACCCAGGTACCTTGTTTTTTTGTTTTTGTTTTTTAGCTTGTCTCAGTCATCATGTAAAGCAAATCTCAGTCATCATGTAACTTTAACCATAAAGACTTCAGTATAGATTTCTAATAGGAAATGACATTAAAAAAAAAAAAAACAACCTTATTTACATGCAGTTTTCATGCCTGACAATAATCACACTTAACAGTATCTTAATGCTTGGGCCAGATTCAGTTTTCCTCAACTCTCTGAAAAGATTCTTCTTACAGTTGTTTGGTTTGAATTAGGATCCTCAAAAGGGTCCATGTGGCATTGGATTTGGTATGTCTCTATGTCTGTTGTAATCTCTAAGGTCCTCTCTCTTTTTTTAATGATAATCTTTTTAAAAAATTCTAATTCCCGTGTAAGTAGCGTACAGTGTTATGTCAGTTTCAGGTGTGTAATATAGTGATTGATCAGTTGTATACATCCGCTTGTTCTCCTCACAGCAACTGTCCTCTTTACCCCCATTGTCTCTTCTGCCCGTTCCCCCGCCCACCTCCCCTCTGGTAACCATCAGTGTGTTCTCTGTGTGTAAGGGTCTCCGTTTCTCTTTGCTTGTTTGTTTTGTTTCTTAAATTCCACATGAGTGAAATCATCTGGTGTTTGTCTTTCTCGGATTGGCCTATTTCACTTACTGCTGTAGCCTTTAGATCCGTCCCTCTTGTCGCAGATGGTAAGATTTCATTCTTTTTTAGGACTGAGTAATATTACACACACACACACACACACACACACACACATCTTCTTTGTCCATTCATCTATTCATGGACATTTGGGCTGCTTCCATGGTTTGACTGTTGTAAATAATGCTGCAATAAACACAAGGATGCATATAGCTTTTCAAATTAGTGTTTTCACAACCTTTAGGTAAATACTCAGTAATGGAATTGCTGGATCATATGGTAGTTCTATTTTTAAGTTTTTGAGAAACCTCCATACAGTTTTCCACAGTGGCTGCACCCGTTTGCATTCCCACCAGAAAGGTTTGTAGTGTTTGACCTACTTCTCCCTGTTTTCTCCACACACCAGGCCCTGACACCTGCCAACCTAATCTATACTCCTATGAGTTTGGGTTTTTAGATTCCACATGTGAGTAATACAGTGTTTGTCTTTCTGTGTCTGTTTTCTTAGCATAATGCCTCTGGTTCATCCATGTTACCACAAATAGCAGGATTTCCTCATGTTTAGGGCTGAATAATACTCTACTGCTATTACACACACACACACACACACATTATGTGTGTATGTGACATTTTCTTTCAACATTCATCTGTTGACAGACACCAGTTATTTCTGTATCTTGACTATTGTGAAAAATGCTACAGTGAACATAGGTACAGATATCTCTTTGAGATAGTGATTTCATTTCCCTCAGATATACCCAGACGAAAACATTGCTGGATCATTTGATAGTTCTGGTCTTAATGTTTTGAGAAATCTCCGTATTGGTTTCATAGTAACAACATCAATTATGTTGCCACCCCAGTGCCTGAGGGCTCCCTTTTCTCCACACCCTCACTGACACTGTTCTCTCTCACCTTTTTGATGATAGCCATCATCCTAACCGGTATGAAGCGATGTTCACTGTGATTTTGATTTGCACTTCCTGATGATTAGTGATACTAAACCTCTTTTCCTGCACCTGTTGGACATTTGTATGTCTTCTTTGGAAAATGTATGTTCAGCTCCTCTGCTCTTTTTTTAATTGAGCTATTTGGGATTATTTTGCTATTCAATTGTATCAGTGGGTTTTTTTTTTTTATATCTTAGATACTACTTCCTTACCAGATAAATGATTTGCAAATATTTTCTCTCATTCCATGGTTTGCCTTTCATTTTGGTGACAGTTTCCTCTGCTGTGCAGAAGCTTTTTAGTTTGATGTAGTCCCACTTGTTTATTTTGGCCTTTGTTGCCTGTGCTTTTGATATCATATCCAAAAAAATCATTGCCAAGACCAGTGTCTAAGAACTATGTTTTCCTTGTGATTTCCTCTAAGAGTTTTATACTTTCAGGTCTTAAATGTCAGTCTTTAATTCACTTGAGTTGATTTGTGTATAGAAACATAAGGGCCCAGTTTCATTCTTCTGCATGTGGCTATCCAGGTTTTCTAGCACCGTTTATTGAAGAGACTGTCCTTCCCACCTTGTGTACTCTTGGTCCCTTTCTTAAAGATAAGTGGGCTGTATACTTCGATCACTTTGGATACTATTGACATTTTAACTCTATTAATTCTTCCAATCCATGAACATGAAATTTCTTTCCATTTATTTTGTGTCTTCTTCGATTTCATTGTTCAATATTTTATAGGTTTCAGTCTACATATCTTACATCTCCTTGGTTAAATTTATTCCTAAATATTTTATTATTTTTTGATGCTGTTGTAAATAGCTTGTTGTTAGTGCGTGGGAATGCAGCTGATTTTTGTATGTGGATTTTATATGTCTTAGTAAGTATATATGTTGTAAGGATTTATCTACTTGTCAGAGTTTAATGAATTGTACATTTCAGTGTTTCTTAAATTTACCTAAAAATCTAAAAAAATATTGACACCTTAGGTTTGTTGTTTTCAGTGGTATGGCTTAGCATTTCTTTTTTTTTTTTTTTAAGATTTTATTTATTTATTTGAGAGAGAGAGAGAGAGATCACAAGCAGGCAGAGACAGAAGGGGAAGGAGGCTCCCCGCTGAGCAGAGAACCCAATGCGGGGCTTGATCCCAGGACCCTGAGATCATGACCTGAGCCGAAGGCAGAGGCTTAACCCACTGAGCCACCCAGGCGCCCCTGGCTTAGCATTTCTGAAACTACTTCTGTATATTCTAGGCCTGAGAAACTGCATAAATATATTAAGGATATTGTTAGTAAGAGTTCTCACTGTTGCATGAGAGAATTACAAATATGGAAATGGGGAGCGTTAGAATGCACACTGGATCGTTTAGCTGATGCTGGAGGTATTAGTATGAATTCATAGTTTTTAACATCCCTATACATATATCCAGGTAGATAAACACAGAATGCACATTTGTATATATGCATATATATTTAATATAAGATGCTCTCATTTATACATTTACCTCAATGACAGGCCTAGAAGCATTGACAGCAATGCCACATATAACTCTGGTACTTATGCTTTAAATACTACTCTCCATTAAAAGGAACTTGTCTTTTTTTCAGAAATAGAAATGGCTAATACCAGGGGTGGCAAAATATGTGATGAGAAGGTAAGAAGGTATTGAAAGAATCATATCAGAGGGATACATGGAGGAGCTATCTTGATTAGATTCCTATTGGTCAAATCTGGGATAATTGGCGAATCAAAATGCATATATGATAATAGGAATGGATGGTAACGTATTGAATTAAATAGTCTGTGAGTTCAGACTCATACATGAATGAATGAGGAGAATAGAAAGCTCTTCCTCCCAGGAGAATCCCAAATACCAAGTACAGGAGGGTGACAGAGTTCTGGCCCCAACTCTTTATTGTACTGTCGCCAAAAATGCAACCTGATTCTGATCTTGAAAAAACATCAGGTGAATCCTAATTGGCCCACGTTGTACAAAACATCGAGTCCAAGAAACACAAGGGAAAGACTGTGGAATTGTTCTACACTGAAGATGTAAAATGGGCATGGCGACCAAATGCCACGTGTGGTCTGGGATCTGACCCTAGCCCGGCGGGGCGGATAGCTATAAGGACATTGTTGCGACAGAGTATGGCGTTTGAATGTGGAGTTTTAATTAACACATATGGTTGTGGCAACGTTAAAATTTCTGATCGTGGTAACTGAAGTTACAGGATAAAGGAGCACAACAACATGTTCTCACATATTCAGAAAAAAATATGTGTGACTATGGTGGTGTGTGTGTGTGTGTGTGTGTGTGTGTAGATAGAATAACATGAAAATAGGTAAATAGGAAGGAAGGAACTGAGGGAGGGAGGATTAACTGAGAAGGAGAAAGCAAATAGGACAATGTCAATATTAATGGTATAGAGTTTTTTATATTCTTGCAGTTTTTTATAAGTCTGAAAATATGTCCAAAAAAGTTATAAAAAGATAAATTAAAAAAGAAACGGGGAAAATTTAAAGAATGAGAAGATATTATTCAATTATTGAGGATTATACTAAAACCTAAAAGTTGTTTTTCACACCCTTCAGTGTTTATGCAGCACCTGTCTCATCGTGTGTTCTAGCGAGTTGGCCTAGCTCTTGAGGGCAGGCCAGTGACCTCTCACAGAGTCACGGGCTCTCGGGCCAGCAGGGATCACACACCTCGCACCGTCCAAGCTCTCATTTCATTCTTGAATTGCCTCCAACCTCTCCTGGCGACGTGGTTTTCCCATCTGTGTTTAAACACCTAATTCACGTTAGCCAGTCTGCGAGCATTTGTTCTCTTGGCTAAACCCACCATCATCAAGGATTAATACTGCTCCATTCGTTACCATCGTATCTCACAGAACATTATTTCCCTCAGGTGATGCAGTGGCTGTTCCCCTAGTTCCCTGACTGTTCCGAGCGCTCTTAGGCATCCCAGCAAAGTCACGGGAGTGGTTCGGGACCTGTTCAAGTCCCGTGGGAAACACAGTGACGTCTATCAGTCAGAGCTTGACAGAGTTCGCAGTCTCAGGGTCAGGTCGCTGCAATCCTTTCAGGTCGCTGCAGTGAAGTCTTAGCTTTGCAAACCCATGTTTTTAGAAGTTGTTCTGATGGAAAGCAAGCTCTACTTGAAAATCCACGTGGACCAGAAAATGAAGGTGGCAGCATCCGGGTGGATTCTAAGGTTTGAGAAGTTATGCGTTCCCCAACTCATTCTACCTGAGAATTCTAACTTCTTGAGTTATGAAAGTCTCGGCGATACTCAGGGTATGCTTTGGAGGAGTTCTTGCGTAGAGTAAAGGCAGTGAAAGGACTTTGTGAAGTTAAAATGCTGTGCTAATACCAGTTCTGAGCAACTTCATTAATACACTCTTGTGATTTTCTTTCAGCGAAGCTGTAATCTTGGAAGTTTATTTAACCGAATTGAACTGATCCCTTAGTAAGCTTCCTTCATCACATTGTCTCCAAAGAGTGCCTTGGAAAGGTGTGATTTGATGTTCACTTCCACATGTTTCCTCTGCCTTTCCTTATGTAATTCTGGTACTGAGGACCAAGAAGGCCAGAGGCCAACAACCCAACAGTCATTATGCTTACTCCTTCACATTTATATATTTTTTAAGTTTTACAGTGTATTATGGTTTGAACGATTCACTATGTGGATAGGCCTTTAATATTTCAGAGTCAGGGGCGCCTGGGTGGCTCAGTTGGTTAGGCAACTGCCTTCGGCTCAGGTCATGATCCCGGAGTCCCGGGATCGAGTCCCACATCAGGCTCCCAGCTCCACGGGGGAGTCTGCTTCTCCCTATGACCTTCTCCCCTTTCATGCTCTCTCTCACTGTCTATATCTCAAATAAATAAATAAAAATCTTTAAAAAAATTAAAAAAAAATATTTCAGAGTCAGTAGTACATTAATATGTAACAGTAACTGTAATAAAACATTTTGCTCTTATGATGCGGTTCTCATTGGCAATCAAAGGAAGAAGGATGTACTAACCCATCTATTAGGATTGACGCTTAATGACAAAATGAAACTCCTAGGTCGTAGACTATCATAGACAGTGAGTGTTGAAAGGTATTTGAAAGGCAGTGCGCGCTAGCCTCCTTGTTCTACAGAAGAGAAAAGGAAAGCTCAGCGACACAGCGGAAGGAAACCCCAGAGTGAACTGCCCAGATTGAAGCATGCCTTCTTGTTCTCACTTGTATGACATCCCAGTCCTTCCGGAAGAGACGGTGAGCAGCTCTCAGCACCGCACCCAGGTCCCACGGACGGGTGTCCTCCCAGAATTGGGTTGTCAGAGAAAGAAGTCTGCCTGTGGTTCAGTTCTATAGGGACTCCTCCGTCGGGTGACCAGGAGCCCCCTGAGGCTAGCTGAAGTGCCCCTCCCCAGAAGAAGAAGGAAGTGTTCGAGGTTTATTGGTTCAGGAATAGTCTATATGTAGGGATAGGTTTTTCGGCAGGATGGGTTTTGTGTGTCTGGATCTAGGGATTCAAACTCTGTCATTAGGACTTAGTCTCTTTATTTCTCTTAGCCTAGCTTTTCTTTGGGTTACCTTCAGTCTCAGATAAGCTCTTTCCCAGGACTTTGGGGAAAAAAAACTACAAATGAATGGCTCTAATTAGTGGTGAGGGAGAGAGAGGGTACGTTAGAGTAGAATCTTTTCTCTGGAGTTCTTCAGAACTGGCAGTCGTCAAATAGGATCTTGTTTACAGATGATAAAGGAACAGCATGAGCTTTTGTGGCCCCATACTATGCTGCCGCGCTTGGTAGGCATTAGAATTTCAGAGCGTTGGTGATTTTTGTCCTGCAGACGTTCACTCCCACAGTGGTTTCTGCCTAAGAGAATGTCCGCAGCTAGAGAATAACTGGGAAGTTATGACTGACTGCTACCCAGATAAACTGTTAGCAAAAAAGTCGCAAAACTTGGTCAGGAGGCCCGTGGTTTACCATGGCCGAGCGTGCAACAAAGCAAGTAGGACGCACAGGTTCAAGGGGCCGGGGAGGCCGACCCCGGGTACAGGAGGTTAAGCAGAGCGGGGAGCAGAGAAGCTGATTATGAAGCGGACACAGGGAGAGGCCACAGTAGGTGGGCGTCCGGTCTTTCCTGAAGTTGGTGTTGAAGCCTAAGAATGCTTGGTAGGTTTCTGTTTTGACACTTTAGGGTCGTGTTCATTAGTTTATCCCTGTTGTTCTCTCTGCTTGGGAAGCTATTCCTCTGGATTTCTGCAAGTCTCACATCTTTACCCCTTTTCAGAGGGGATCCTTCAGGGTGGAATTCTGTTGGTTTCTGAGGATGCCTGTTCCAGAAATGCATTCTAAAACCGTAGTTACCACCGGTGTTTGAGAACCCGCCGAGGCTCACTTCTGAGACAGACCTGAGCTCCAACTCCATTGCTCACCTGATGTCCGCTGCCCTCTGACTGGGACCCGTAATGGTGTTTAGATCTCTAAAAAGTAGTGTGTTACCCCTTTTGGTTTGTATTGCACCTTGAGACAAGTCACCCTTCATACTTCATTTTCTGGGGCCTGCGTGGACGAGAGTCTGTTTATAGGTCAGAAGCAGAGACAGGTGGTGAAAAATCCGCTGTCCCTGATAAGGAAGGTAGGGGAGGGGAGGCTGATCCCAGGGCACAAGGTATTAGGCTCCTTGGGAGTCTGTTCAGATGTCCCATGCCTCAGAAGGACAGAGGATGTCCTTCCCCGTCCATCCTGTGGAGAGGGTAACTCTCTGCCTCCAAACGTCTTGGCCATTAGCCTTCCCTGTCCCCTTTTCTGCATAGCACCTATCACACTGTAATATTCACTTATTCATTTTCCTCCACCTCGACTATAAGTTCCTTGAAGACTGGAACTTTATTCTGTTCATTCCCTAGCATCTCTTCTGTGTGGAAAAATGCCTCTGTATTGTTGATTGTCAAGATTGCCAGTGCCTGTTTGTGGAATGATTGATTGATTCATCCATTCGTTCATTCACTCATTCTGCAGATAGTCACTGAGAACAGTGATCAAGGAAAATGGCAAGGGTTTTCAACGATCTGGATGGAGCTAGAGAGTATAATGCTATAAGCAAAATAAGTCAGAGAAAGACAGATACCATGTGACTTCAGTCTATGTGGAACTTAAACAAAGTAAGTGGAAAGACAAAGGGGCGGGAGAAAAGAGAGGAGAGAAACAAGCCGAGAAGCAGACTCTTGAGTCTAGAGAACACACGGATGGTTGCGGAGGGGAGGTGGGCGGGGGGACGGGGGGGACGGGGGAAACAGGTGATGGGGATGAAGGCGAGCACTTGAGATGGGCGTCGGGTGATGTACGGACGTGATGAATCACTATCTTGGACACCTGACACTAATACAGCGCCGTATGTTAACTGTATTGGAATTGTGAAGAAAGAATAATGGCAAGTAATAAGCCTTTAGGAGCGAAAGATATCTGAATGGTAAAAAAAAGGCGGGGGGGGGAAGGTGGCTTGAGAGGGTGTCGTAGGCAGACAGTAAGCACATTCTGTAGAATGTGGGAGGCCGTCCTGTGAGGACTCTGTTATTCTAAGGTCAGTGGGAAGCCTCAGGACTTTTCTAAGCCAGGGAATGACAGAATTTTATTTCATTTACAAAATTTACCATGGCTATTGTTTGGAAAACGGGCTTGGGAAGGGAAGCTTGGTGGAGGGCGGTTTTTCAGTACTTTTAGAGAGGACACAGGGTTAGCGTGTGCCGGAAGGAGCTACAGTTTCGCTTCCGCCTTCTTCCCAAACCCCATCCACCTGCTGTTGTCCCTGCTCCCACCGTGAAGCCCGGAGCTCTGGACTTGCAGTGGGGGCAGCTGGTGCTGCTGTGACCGCAACCGTGAGAGCGGCTGCCTCCTGTCCAGGGAGGACTTGAGACCCGGCCAGGGTGCTGGCCCCATTGGTGCAGATGAATGGAGAGGAGTACTTTCCGCTTCCCTCCGTGCAGTGCTCATCAGTTCACTTTTCTAGCATCTTACGGTGTTGCATTCCGTTAGCAAACTTTTGTGCTACTTTTACCGATTAGATATAAAACTTCAGAAATAAAGAGGTAACTTGTAAATTTCGATATTTCAATATAAGTATACCTGGAATCTATAATTGTAAGTCCTAGCAATTTTAATTTTCAATCTATTTTTATAGTAGATTATAATAGTTGAATAATGCTCCTTAAAGGCATAATGTCAGATACAAACTGAGGGTTTTGGAGGGGAGGGGGTGGGGGGTGGGCGAGCCTGGTGGTGGGTATTGAGGAGGGCACGTATTGCATGGAGCACTGGGTGTGGTGCATGAACAATGAATCTTGGAACACTGAAAAAATAAAAGTAAATTAAAAAAAATAATATTGCACTGTCTTAGAAAAAAAGCATAATGTGTAAAAGCATAAAAGAAAGTATATAAACGTTATATACATTACTAGGATGTTTTGTAAACTAAGGGATTTTTATTTTATTATATTTAGTTATGTTCTTTCTTTCTTTCTTTCTTTCTTTCTTTCTTTCTTTCTTTCTTTGTTAAAAGTACCAAGACACGAATATGCAGGGAGTCGTGTATGAGCTAAACAGCTACATAGAACAGCGGTTGGACACGGGGGGAGACAACCAGCTGCTCCTCTATGAATTGAGTAGCATCATTAAAATAGGTAAGAAGTGTTTTCTATTCCTCCTGGTAGAAAATTTGAACCAAAGCTTCTTTTATGCCATTGCAGAAAATGAAAAAAGTAATATACTTACCATAAGGCAAATGCAAGTCATTTATTTACTTCTGTTCTTGGGCTAAATTTGAAATGAAAATATTTTCTTATGAAACTACCAGAATGAGTCAAACCTAAAAGTTCCTAAGTTATCTAATCCCAAAAAAGTATCTGCCAGATATATAAATGGAATGTACTATGCTTTCTGAATAAAACCTAGTTTTCTTTGGAAAGTATAATTTTATTGAATTAAATACATCTTTATGAAGGAAATCATTAGTTTTTAAGGAACAAAAGCCATTTTAAATTTATTTGGGGAGATGACAGATTTATATACTGTTATCACCGTTTTATTGATGAGGAAGCTGTGTCAAAGACAGGCCAAATATTTTACCCAAGGCCACATGAGTAAAAAGGAGTGAAGCAGGAGTCTACATTCAGGCAATCTTCTGATAATATATGTTATCTGCTATGATAATTGCCTTCAGATGGCCCTGAAGCAGTTTTAGGAAAGTTAAATTATGTTATCTTCAGTGATGATATGTGGAGTGTGTGTGTGTGTGTGTGTGTGTGTGTGTGTGATTTTATATATATATATATATATATAATCTTTTTTGGTTGATGCTAATATTGATTATTCATTATGAATATCTATCTCATCTGGTATTTTTGATACTTTAAAAATTAAATACAGTTCTTAAACGTATTTCCAGTAATTGTGATATTTACAGTTTCACAGAGGTACTGTTACATAGTACATTGGCTGCTGTGTGCATTTGAGGATGTCACATCTTAAAATCTGCAGCAGCCAATGAGTAATGAATGAATATGCTCTAGTTATGTGATTGAGTAAAGCCATAAATTAATTTGCTCAGTTGACTGCATGACCATTAATTATGTTAACAGTCCTTTCACAAAGACTCCTATCTGAGGTCTCACCTTAAAGAGTTCATGCATGGTCTATTCTTCCATTGAGATTAGTTTCTTCCCTTTTTATTACTTTGGCAGCCACAAAAGCTGATGGATTTGCACTGTATTTCCTTGGAGAGTGCAATAATGTAAGTATCTGAATTTAGATTTTGGTGCTCTACATAAGAAAATGTCGTAAGCTTTTTTAACAGAAACACTGTGTTACAACTTAACAGACGCATGGGAATTAGGTACTTCAAACTTATTTTGTGTTCTGTTTCCATATACAGTTATTGCCAGCTGAAAAGTTTACCAGCGTGGCAACCATTGGGCATAAAATTTTATAATTTATTTATTGTTTCACTTTTGGTTTATGGTATCCTATCTTAGGAATGGCATTTCTAGAGTTACTGTTTAGTACAGAAGCTATTTCAACTCTGTGGGCTGTGCCCTTGCGACACACAGTCTATAGTGGAGTAAAATGAGAACAAAAGTTTAGCATTTGTATGTGATTTTGTAGATTTCTTTAAGGCCACCCAGCAGTGCTGGGACGGAGTTACTAAGTGGGGGTCCCCGAGCTGTGGTGGCCGTAGCTCATACTGTCCGTGGCACGGGGTTTCTCGGGTTCTCCAGTCTTCTGTGCAACAGGCTGGACCCAGTGTTTCTGGTTTAACTTACTCAGAGCATAGCCCACCGTCAAATGCAGTGCGTAGAAAGTACTTTCAAAAATACTTCAAGATGTTCAGCTACTGGCATTTGATTTTTGTTATGATATTAAAACCATATACGTAACATTTTAGAATAATATTCTGAGCCAATAAGAATTATATTCATAGTTAAAATATATAGAGATCATTTATAAATATATTTGGAAAATTTATACTATGTGTTATGTGTTAGGCATTGTTATTTGATATTTGGAATGTATTTTGGCAGTGTAATACTTGTATTCATGAGTAATCAAAATGTGTGCTATTTATATTATATAAAATGTTAATAGGAATAGGGATGCAAGTATTCTGAGATGTCTGATAGTACTCTTGAATAATACAGTAGTGCAAAGGATGAACAGTAGTTGCACAAAAATATTTCTTGGCTGATCTACTGAACCCATAATTGAACCTCTTCGTTTCTGCAGCCCTTCTTTCCCTTTGCATGGTAAAAATTTATGTTACAAGATTAAAAGCTCTTTAGGACAAGGACCTTTTCTTAACTCATCTTCACATTCACCCAGCATCTCTCCTAGTGTCTTCCATGTACAGAACAAGAGTATTTATTAAATTGAATCATTCAGATATCACTACTACTTCTAAAAACTTTAAATGATATTCAGGCTAATGGCTAAGTTACCAAAATAAGAAATCGATCTCATTCTTCCCTGTTCATTCTAAAAATCTGTTTCTGAAATTTTGCCTTTTAGGAAATTATTATATAATTGGCAATTATATTCAAAATGTACTGGTGTTTGTGTCAGCTCAGGGTGATCATGGGCGCTCACATCTCCTTATGACGCCCCTGGGATCTGCAAACAACTCACAGGGCTTGGCCTTGGTAGCTGAGTAAATACCACGTGACCCTTTCCCTTCAATCACAGCTATTTGTGACCCAAACTCGGACCAACCCAATTCTCTGCTGAAGCCTGGGTCCTGGACTCAGCATTTCTAGCTGTTTACATGAAAAGAAGTGAGTGAACCCTGCAACTGAGAGACGGCCCCATGGGATGACCCTCTTCTGCTCTGTGTGAAAGAGAACGGGGGGGAAGTGGTTTGCAGAGGTCAGGAAGGGCAGGCAACGAGAAGCCAGGGGTCCGCAGGGTGTGTGAGCCTCAGGAAGTGCTTGACTTTTAGGGCCTGGATTTAGATTCCCAAATCCCATATTATTAGTCATTCCACTGTCTTGTTTTTTGGTGTTTGTGTTTTCTTTTTTGTTGTTGTTTTTTGTTTTTTTGTTCTTGGAGGGGGGGGTTGCTTTATTTTTGCTTGTTTATACGTTGATCTTCGTGAGCCAGTTTCCTGGAATATGTAATTTAGAAAAAGCTTTTGTGTCCACAATATCTAAACTGTGTTCTATGTATATCAGTTCTAATTCTTTCACTTGTTCAACTGAATTGAGGGGAGGTGACCCTGAATCCCTGCCAGGCGTTAGTCGGCTCTTTATTCCATACACTGCTGGCGTCAGTTGGTTTCACTCCGCGGGGCCACCGCTTCCTGGGTCCTGCCTTGCTCACCAGCACGTCCCTAGGAGCAGCGGACTACCTCGCAAAAATCGTAGCCCTTTTCTGACCTTCCAAAGTCCATCTCCCTCTCTCGCGTGTTAATATCAGACTTCAGAGGATTTAGCTGAGGCTGTAATTATGTATTTATCTGTGATTTGTGTGACTGTTTATCCAGCTTTCTCATTGGAATGCAATCTTCATGAAGGCAGAGACCTTGTCTTCCTGGGAGCATACTTTTAGGGGATAATTACTGCATTTCGGTCGCCACATTTTTCCTTGTATGTGCTCTGCTCAGGGGATTTCTGTGGTAGGAAGAAAATACTGCCTGAAGTTTTAAGTTCACTGAAGGGTTTTTACCTTCCTTCTTTCCTTCCTTTCTTTTTTAAAAGTAGGTTCCGCACCTAGCATGGAGCCCAGCATGGGCCTTGAACTCATGACCCTGAGTTCAAGACCCCTGAGCTGATCAAGAGTAAGACATTTAACCGACTGAGCCGCCCAGGTGCCCCTGAAGTGTTTCTTTAGATGTATCTACAGAACTACCACTTTCTTTGCTCTTCATTTTTCTTACATCTCCAGTCTTCCATTTGGAATCACTTTTCTTCTGTCCTGTAGAATTTTCCTTAGTGACAGTGTGCTGATGGGAAACTATCAGTTTTTGTCTGAGTATGTCTTTATGTCATCATTTTCTTGAAATACATCTTTGCTGAATAGAGAGTTCAAATTGAGAAAGATTATCTCTCTGTATATTGACTTGAACGTAGTTACTTTTGGGTTCTTTTTTGATTTTTCTCAGTTCTTCAGTATAGTTTTTTATTCCCTGGATATTTTTTTAAGTTTATCTTTTATTTCTTGAGACATAACTATATATAACATTAACTCTATACCTCTTTAATATTGTTTTACATTCTTTCTGAATTTACATTTCTTGGCTTTTGTTTCATCCGTCTCTCACAGATGGTGGCTTATTTGTTCATATGTTTTATTTTCTTTTATGTTTTAACTGTGAATCATATTCTTCCTTGGGCCTTTTTAAATGGCTGTTCTTAAGGATTCCGTTTAAGTTCCTTTCCTGGAGACAGGATATGTATTTGTTTTTTGCCAGTCACCTAAGGCACTACTAATTCAGGACTATCTTAAATTATCTCATGAGATTTTTTTTTCAGACTACAAAGTAGTGTGGAGTTAGGCCTTAGACCCACATGATACATAGTTATGATTCCACAGAAGAGATTTTTTATTTTCCCTCTAGCAGTAAATCCAAGATAATCTGGGGTCCCACTAATCTCCTTATGGCTGTAAGTGTAGTTATCCTTCTAGCTGAAATGAGGCATTAGCCCTCTGCAGGTCCTGGCTCCTTGTTGGCGTTTTCCTGTTGGCCATGGTGATTTCCTAAGGGGAGGTCAGCCCGTGTAGGCCTTCTTGCTCTCAAGAACAATCCAGCTCAGGATTTGCTTGCCTCGAATGTTCCTTTATTGACTTCTTTTTAGATTTCCATGGATTCTATCCATTCTTCTCAGTCCAGCAATGCATTAGAAAGGATTGTAAAATGTACTTTGTCCAGCCTTTAAATAATTTTAAAATTGTTTTTCTCGGGAGTATCATACTATCTAATCTGCCCTATTGTTGAACAGATGTTGACATACTTCTAAAATATAAGCTAACCATATTAAGTAATGTGTGTGTGTGTGTGTGTGTGTGTGTGTGTGTGTGTGTATTTTGCCCGGGTGAGCAGATACATGTGTATTTTCTTAATATAAGGTGGCATGTTATAGATATTTTTAAATATTTTTCAAAAATTGCCTCAGGACTTTGAATCATAGTTATAAAGCCTTAAATAACTCACACTTATAACAGAATGTATATGATTTTGTGAAAAAATTTTAATGTAGTGCAGTGAAGGCAGAGCTGTTACGAATATAATATAAATATTTGATGCATCAAAATTTGTATAGCAAAACACCAATAGGAAAAAAAGAACAGGGACACCTGGGTGGCTCAGTGGGTTAAGCCTCTGCCTTTGGCTCAGGTCATGATCTCAGAGTCCTGGGATCGAGCCCGCATTGGGCTGTCTCCTTAGCGGGGAGCCTGCTTCCCCCTCTCTCTACCTATCTCTCTACCTACTTGTGATCTCTCTCTCTCTCTGTCAAATAAATAAATACAATCTTAAAAAAAAAAAAGAAAGGAAAGAACAGAATACAATAGTAATTTTAGGATTGACAGATCAAAAATACAATTTAGAAAATGTTAGTAGTATCAATAAGTAGGCTTATCCAAAAAATATACCTATATTTTAGGATTTACCAATGTAGATTTCCCTTTCTTCTTTGGGCTAGAACCTACTTTGATGCATTTGGCCCCCATTTAAGAATTTCAGATCCCCATAATGGCTAAAAAACAGGGAAATTAGCATAAATAATGTGTAATGTGACTCTTTGGGGGAAAATACAGTTCCTGGGATATTGAGAGTATAATATTTACAAAAATGAATTGTAGGATTGCTAAAGCTCTGGACAAAGTTGTTCACAGCAGAGAATCCACATCCTTGAAGTATTAAACATCTTATAGACATTTTTGAGGCATTAATAAATAAGAGACAAAAGAAAATTAATTCATTAATTCAGCACATTCTTACTGGGCACGACTGCATGGTAGTGTTGCGAGTACGAGAGACGCGGTCGTAAAGTAAAATCTCCATCCTCTTGGGATCTGCCAATTTAACCTATGGATTTAGAAAAAGAAATAAGAGAATCTAAAGACTATACAGATATAGGGACACCTGGGTGATGCGTTCAGTTGAGAGTCCGACTTTTGGCTCAGGTCGTGATCTCAGGGTCGTGAGATCAAGCCCTGTGTTGGTTGGGGATTCTCTCTCTCCCTCTGCCCCTCCACTTCCCTCTCCTCCACCCCTCTCTCAAGTAAATACATTTTTAAAAAAGGACTATACTGGGGCACCTGGGTGTCTCACTGAGTTTAAGCCTCTGCCTTCGGCTCAGGTCATGATCTCAGGGTCCTGGGATCCAGCCCCGCATCGGGCTTTCTGCTCAGTAGGGAGCCTGCTTCCCCCTCTCTCTCTGCCTGCCTCTCTGCTTACTTGTGATCTCTCTCTCTCTCTGTCAAATAAATAAATGGGATATTTTTTTTAGAAAAGGACTGTACATATATAAGCTATTTGCTAACATAATAAAAAAGAGAAAATGCAATTGTTTATGTTTAATAATTAAGATACAATAGAATGAAAATGATAAATTATAAGAGGATGCTTGCACTAATATGAAATCTAGACAAAATGGACAGTTTTTTACGTATATGATATATGCAATATATATATATAATATAAAATAGATATTGTCCCACTGAATGCAAATGATGATAGAAAACCTAATAGGACTAGTAAATGGAAGAAACTAAAAACAGTGTTAAAGTAAAGCTTTTTTAAAAGCCACTAGGACATATGTGCCAGACTGGTTTTTGAGTACGAACCTTGCTCAGGCCGTTAGACTAGCCCTGGGAACAGTGATGAACCAGGACAGGTGTCCTCATTATACCTTGCCTGTGCTTTTCTTGTTCTCAATCCACTGGGACGGTCCTTCAGGAGAGAGAAGTCCTGGGCTATCCACATTGTCTCAGAGCTTGGAAGAAGGACCGCTTCCCAAAAGATCAGGATTCTGGAATTGTCCCATGTGAGTTCTAGGTCACCACTTTGTGACTTTGACAAGATGTTTCAACTTTCTAAATCTTAATTTAACTTCCATTGGTTAAATGTTATGTCATGAAAGTGTTTCATTCAGCAAACCACTTAAAATACCTGCTGCGTACCCAAAATCTATGCTAAATTGCTGAGCATACAAAGATTATAAAAAAAACAAAACAGGGACGCCTGGGTGGCTCAGTTGGTTAAGCAACTGCCCTTGGCTCAGGTCATGATCCCGGCGTCTTGGGATCGAGTCCCGTATCAGGCTCCTTGCTCCGCAGGGAGCCTGCTCCTCTCTCTGCCTCTGCCTGCCTCTCTGCCTGCTTGTGTTCTCTCTCTGTTAAATGAATAAATAAAAAAAATCTTTAAAAAAAAACAAAAACAAAAACAAAACAAACCACCAATAGTATCATCAAAGAATGTACAACCAGTAGAGGAAATGGAGAAATCGCAGCAAAGTATAAAATAGGGTCTTGAGTACAAACAGAGAGGAAGCCAGGGCATTCTGGGATACCGAATTTGATGGGGTGCTGGGGTGGGTCACGTGACAAGCAACTCAGGCAGTTAGCTCTGTGGAAGCAGGGCTTGGCTTGGAAGACCTCTCACTTAGTAGATAAGAAGGGGAAATAAAGGGCTTTCTCGGGCAGAAGCAGCAGTCTGTGAGAAATCCGGAGTTGGGAGAGGAAGTAGTGTATCTGTGTGTCCTGACCCTTGGCAGAGACTGACAATGACGCATATATAAGGTACTCTTGAAATATTTGTTGGAAAAAAACTATTTTTTCCATGATAAGATTTTGATTAATTAAACTTTTGCTGTTTTTACAGTTTTTGTCTTTCATACCTGATCTTTTACTCTGATACGTAACATACTTTATAATATTATCATTATTATTATCATCATCATTATTATTATCAATAGGAGTTGTTTGTAAAAGCTGAAAACCTTTCAAACTCATAAATTTTTTTAATTTATAAAGGCTCCTGGGTGGCGCAGTTGGTTGAGCGACTGCCTTCGGCTCAGGTCATGATCCTGGAGTCCCGGGATCGAGTCCCACGTCGGGCTCCCAGCTCCATGGGGAGTCCGCTTCTCACTCTGACCTTCTCCCTTCTCATGCTCTCTCTCATTCTCTCTCTTTCCAAATAAATAAATAAATAAATAAATAAATAAATAAATAAATAAAATCTTTTAAAAAAATTATAAATTTTTTAAATTTATAAAATAAGTTCATAGATAGCTTTTCATATATTGGTGTTGAAAACCAGTTTATAACGAGTACTTTAAAGTTATTGCATGACTTTCTTCAACAGCACAATGAGCTTCAGTGGGTTAATTTTAAGAATCAGGCAGAGTTAGTTCTCTCTCTAAAGTTCCCGGTGAGTGAGCGGTGCGTGAGTGTGGGGGCCCGTAGCTCCTGGGCCATCTGCACAGATCTAAATTCATTTACTGTCCACTGCCATCTAGTGTCTTGTGAGAAAAATAACTCAATGGTAAGCCTAGATAACACGCTTTTACAGTATTTTTAAAACTTAACTGATTATGAATTGAAACCTTAACACATAAAAAATGAAGTTTCCTGAATAAAGTGGTCTTTGAATTATTTATGGGAAGGAAGATCAGAACAATGTCTACAACCTGACCTATTTAATTGGTATCAGTGAACCAGATTTTCCCATTTCATCAGAAAATCATGTTTTTTCAATAAATGGTGATAGTCTTTTCTATTATTCATTTTCCATCAAATCTTTTTTTCTTAACTTACTTTTTTATAATTTGAATGCTTTTTCATGGCTTCATTGAGTCAACCTACTGGTCATGACTACTGTTACCAATCTTACCTACTTTCAATTACCTAGCCTTAGAAATAAGTATTAAAAATTGCTGTTATTCCAGAAATATTGGCTAGTTCATCATGGGTCTCTTTGAAAAATTGAAGAAGCTAATTTGTCTCCTCCCACCCCATGGCCGGTCTCTTTGATGGTCCTAGGCAGTGGAGGGCTAACAGTCAGCCCCTGTGAGAGCTCTCGGAGGAAAGAAAGACCAACAGTAGGATTTGTCAGATTACATATGTTCTGAATGCTGATATTTTTTCTCTGGAAAGAATATCAGGGGTGGTTGAGGTTTGAAACTTTGGACCTTTTACTTATTTTTAGTTGTTTTTATCTTTAGCCCCTAAAATATGTTTGTGCTAATAAAACCTTTCATAGATGATACAGTGTTAGAGCAGGAGTTAATTTTAGAGACTAAGTTCAACACTGCATTTTACACATAAATGATATATTGTAAGTAAATGCATAGTAGTCTTAATACATTCTAAAATACCACATAGTGATGTTTGATAAAAAGCAGTTTCCATTCACCCTCCTATAAAATAGTATATTTTTTATCTTAATAATCTGAACATCCCAGTGAAAACCCTTATGTCAAAAATCACAGTGATTTCTTTTTAAATAAAGTTACTCTGATGAATCACTGAACTCGACTCCGGAAACTAGTAATACACTATATGTTAATTAATTGAATTAAATAAATAGAAAAAATTAAAATAAAGTTACTGTTTCCTCTGTAACTTTCCCTAGTACTTACTTACACCCATTATAGGTTAATCCAGTAATGGGGCCCCTTTGCCAATGAAAGATGCAAAGTATATCTTATCAAATAAACTGTGATTACTTTGAAACATTAAGAACTGAAGCAAGACTTGCCTTGTCAGGTCACAGACTGTACAACAAGGTTGTAGTCATTCAAGCAGAGTGGTGGCCTGGTCGACTGACTGGTACGGAATCGAGAATTCAGAAGCAGAGCCAAGTGTTCCCAGAGACTGAGTGTGTGGCGAAGGTAGTAGCTTAACCACTGAGGAGCGACTGTTCGGTACACAGCTGTGCGTTTGACTATTTCTAGAGGGTAAATAAAGTGGGCTTAATGAATGTTCCCCGTCCCTTGAGTACATGTAAAATTCAGCCTCTAATTTAGAGGTTTGTTACTGATTTTTTCCACTGGCAGTAATAGCTGCCAGTGAGTGCATTCAGTGGCAACGATCGTAAAGAACATGCTATTACTGAACACAGAATCCAAACCAATGGTTGATCTTCAATCCGAAATGCATGTTATGAGGTGAACCTTCGCACAGGGAAGTGTATGGAGTAAAACACAGAAACAGGAAAGAATAGGAAAGCACTAATGCAGTGGGGAGAAGAAACCACGTCAGAAGGAGGCGTCAGTCCTAGGTCGGTCCTCATTTTTCCTTCCCACCTGAGCCTTTGGCCTTCATTTGACGATTTACTCGGTGCTCTTAGCGCTCGCCTCCGGCTCTCATTTGGAAATGTTGTTATTTGATAAATATGAGCAAAAATCACAAGGTAATTGGTAAAACAAAGAAAAAGTTTCCACG
>CM052802.1:2643586-2731957 GCA_028533885.1 Nasua narica
ATCTCTCGGTGATTTGTTTTGATTAGCAATTGTTACTTAATAGAAATTTATTTAAAATATTGGATTTAGTCAAAATAACTGATAGTATTTTTAAAAAACACTTATCTTAAAATAGTTTCAGCACTCTACCTTCCCACCTAATCGTTTTAAAGGGAAAGATGCACCCAGATTTGTCCAAAATATTTTGGATTTTTGCTATTGCTAAGCAATAAATTTGCTTGTAACCTACCTGTGTAGCTTAAGAGGACTCTCGAATCTAAAAAGATTTTTAATGAAAATGAAAAATATAAGCAAATCAATCTGGTCCTGTCTCCAGATCTGTAAGTCCAGTTTCTGGGGGGGTTGGGCCTGATGTCTGTTCTTGACACTACCTTAACCCCAAGGACAACTTTTTTTTTCCATTTATTGTTTCCTATGTATCAAAATAGGAGGCTATTTTAAGAGTTTTTCTTCTGCCTAGGCATTCATTGAAGTCCTATATCTAGCCCGTATTTTGTGTCGTGTCGGGAGTATGAGAAAGAATTTCACCCCACATACCCTTTTGATCAAAGCACTTTTCCTCAGTTTCTTCATTGGCTCCCAGATTCCGCATGACCAGTAAGTAATATCTGGGAGTCTTTCTGTGGTGCCAGGTGCAGGGTGGTCTATAAAACGTGTTCTTTCCTCTTGCCAGAGTCTGTGTGTGTTCACCCCCCCTGGAATCAAGGAAGGAAAACCCCGGCTCGTCCCCGCTGGGCCCATTGCCCAGGGCACCACCGTCTCTGCCTACGTGGCCAAGTCCAGAAAAACACTGCTCGTGGAAGACATCCTTGGGGTAAATGGTTTTTTACTCTGTGACACTTGTAACCTGAAGTATTTATTTTATAAAGATGACATAACAGTTTGATATTATGATTCAAACCATTTTACAAAAGCATTAGAGTAAGATACAGACTAAACTAAACTAAAATTTGTCCTCAGAAAAATCACTCCTTATACACCCACTGACAGCTAGATTTGAGTAGTTCTTATTCCAGCACATACCAGTACAGCTAAGCATAAAATGTATGTTTATATTTGTATAAACTGAATGATCACTTTTCTGAGTCACGTATGCTAGCAAGATGTCTGTGAATGAGTCAGCTAATGCTGCGTACCCTGCTACCCCAGGTTTTGGCGGTGCCCTCGGCGACCACCTGTGCCTTCTCATGAGGCTGTGGGTTGGGCCATCTTGCTGACGGGGCTGTGTTCAGCTGGGCTTGCTTATGCATCTGAGATGAACTGGCCGTCACTTAGCAGTTGGCTGGCCTCAGAGGGCCTCAGTTCTCTGTCACTCCCCCACTTCCCCACCCCACGGCTAAGTAAAGCTGGCCTGGAACGTTCTCATGATGGTGGAGAGGCTCCAGAGAATAAGTGAAACATGCAAGTGAGTTTTCAAGCCTCTGCCTTCATCTAATTTACTTTGCGTTAGCCAAGGTAAGTCACATAAGCAAGCCCGGATCAGAACTGGAAGGTACTGACGAGGGTCGCCGGTGCAGGCAGCGGGGCAGCCTTCCACCCTGTATGGGAGCGTCCTGAGGAAATGGGACTGCACCAGCTTAGACTTTAAAATTGTCCAGTATGCAGACGACTACGGAGATGTGCTGACATTGCTCTGGAAGAGTGCCAGGCTGATGTCATGAGGTCTGGGCTTTCCTTCTGGTTTTGCCACTAATTATCTGTATAGATAGAGATACAGAGGAAGAATTTGCTGAAAGACTAGATCTTCATTATAGGATAATTGTGTGAGGCACGTGGGTGGCTCAGTCAGTTAAGGCTCTGACTCCTGGTTTTGGCTCAGGCCATGATCTCAGGGTCATGAAATTGAGCCCCGCATCGGGCTCTACGCTCAGCTCGGAGTCTGCCTGAGATTCTCTCTCCCCCTCTCCCTCTTCCCCTGCCCTGCATTTGTGTGCATTCTCTCTCTCTCTCTCTCTCTCTCAAATAAATAAAATTTTTTAAAAAGATAACTATGTGACAAGATAGAAATGCTAACTATCACTACAATGGCAATCATAATATATAAATATATAGAATCAACAGTTTTACACTTTAAACTTACATAATGTAGATCAACTATATTTCAATTTTAAAAAGTGTTAAAAGTATACAAGTTGTCATTTGAAAGTGTTCTGTTGTGTATGCAGGCTTTCAGAAGGTCTGTAAATTACAAATATATACTTGTACTGTTCTTGATTTATGCAAAGCTTCCTACAGACAACAGAAATTGAATAAATAGAATAGGTGCTTTGGTATCAATTCATTCAATTTCCCTGTATTCCTTTGAGTGATTTGCTAAGCTAGAAAGCTACAAGTCAAAGAACCAATTGCAGTTTTCATAAGTAACTGATAACTATTGGATGATTTGAATACTTCATGTGAGCTTTGAGATTCAATCAGAATGACTATCATTAACATACACCTCTGTATTTTTCTTACCTTAAAAATAGAGGAGAAATAATTTTTTATATATACTTTCCTTCATGTGACATTTATATACCAGCAAAGCTCTTGGAAGAGTTCCAGCACATAGAAGGTGATAGTTAAATATGTGTCAGCCATCATAATTACTTTTATTATCTCCTGAAATTAATATATATTCATTGATTAACTAGATTCTACTGCCCAGAGTTAAAGAAGCAGTAAAGCAGTATAGGTCCCATGTTGCTGAAGATAAGCATTTTCTTAGATGTGGTTTACAGTGTCCCTCGTCATTTGGTTGTCCTTTGAAAAGGACTGCCTATTTTTTGTTACAAGTATTAGGCAATTTCTGGCAGAAATAAGAATCTTAACGATTCCATTTCTTTTACCGAATTTATACCTTGTTCTCCTTTGACTTTTCAGGATGAACGATTTCCAAGAGGTACTGGCCTGGAGTCAGGGACTCGCATCCAGTCTGTTCTTTGTTTACCAATTGTCACTGCAATTGGTGATTTAATTGGTATCCTCGAGCTGTATCGTCACTGGGGCAAAGAAGCCTTCTGCATGAGTCATCAGGAGGTGAGGCTAGCCTGTGGAGGATGCTCACTAACACTGCTCAGTTAATAAACGAACGAATGTTTAAAACCACCATTTGCTTAACAACGTTTTTTTCATGGTTTTTAAAAACCTGTAGTTTTGTTTTGTAGTTACTTGGAGAGAAAACTGATTAAATGAGAAATATAGTAATTTATTTTAGTGAGAATCCGTTCTAACAGTAAAAATAGAAGTATGCCATATTGCGAATCAAATAAAGTAGTAGGATGACTGGAGAGTTTTCACATTCTGGTTGTCTATGTTTTCTTAAAAATGTCCTCTTCCTAGAGGACATCCTGAACAAACGTTCCAGCATCACATTTGGAAACAATGAGTTCCATGCACTGTTCTCTGAATCGGAATTTGCTCATTAGTCCTAAAATGAGATACTACAGGGATCTGTCACTCCCGCATACAGATGCCCAGGTCCCTGTCTATACCTGTACTCCTCTCCTCCCCCCTCCCCCCAGCCACACTGCGCCCTGGAGCAAGGCTGACTGGCATCTGCGCAGAGCCTCTGCGTCTGCTCCCGCTCTGCTCGGATCGTGCGTGTCCTCCTTGTCCCCTCCCCAGCCGCCTCCTTCAGGAGTGTCCTCACGTGTCGCCGTGTCAGGGGAGGCCTTCCCTGAACACTGCGTGTATCTCCATGTGTGCCTCTGTTTCTCTGCGGCCCCTTGTCACCAGCCAGGACCCTGTGCACTTCCCTTTCTCTCTTTCTCTCTCCCAGTCCCCTGTATAGTGGGGGTGGGGGGCCGGGGTGCTGGTCTGCAGCACCTCGAGGACTGCCTGGTACCCAAGAGGCACCCCGTGAATGTTTGGGACGCGAGTGAATAACAAAAGAAGTAGAATAGGTAGTAGCTGGAGAATTTGTCGGCAAAAGTTTAGAAATATTTCATCATTTGTAAAGTGCCGATGGTTGAGGCCGTTTTGCTAGTATTTTTGTTAAACTGAAAAATAATTATTTTCTGTGAAAATCATTGGATGATAACTCTCTTAAGCAATTCATCTAGCTTTTTATCCAAAGTTAAGAGGAACGAGAACATGAAACTCAGTTATAAAGAGGTGGGAAATGTAAAAGAGAAATCTTGTATCTGTTAGATTCTCTGTGTTCGGCAAAATAGTCACATACTCAGTGGCCTCAGAAAATTCTTCATACACATGTGTGCTAGAGCCCTTTGTTATGATGTCTGCGTGTGACTAACCAAAACGTGTTTCGTCCTCTTCTTTTAGGTTGCAACAGCAAATCTTGCCTGGGCTTCAGTAGCAATACATCAGGTGCAGGTGTGCCTTTGGGGTGTTTTTAGGGGGTCCCCCCTTAAAGAGAGAAGAGTTGTGTAAAGTGCAGCCCCTCGGGGAGCGGGTGGGGGTTAATAAGTGACCTTCATGTGTTATTTTTGGATATTAGATATTTTATTATTTCTAAAATTGTATGCCTATTCACTTATATTTATTTATTCCCTGCCTTAAATAGATTGCGATTATTTTTATATATTTATATATAATTATAAAAATTTATCCCATAAATGGAATATGCCCTATTATGGTTTTTGTTTGCCACTGAAAGCAAAGGAGTGGTTTCCTACGGGTAGTAGCATTGGTAGTATATTTTTATGACTCCATTTACTAAATTAGAGTATCCTTTAAACTAAGTGGTATGTGAAAACTTTCACCTCAGATTTAGAATACCTGATTCTCCTGAAAATATGATCTAATTTAAAAGATCACAAACTTTATCAAGTTTCCTGGCAACTAGACTTCAAGGGCCAGGGACACAGGAGCTTTGGATCCTCTGCTTCTTTCACTGTTGTTTTGTTTTTTAAATCCATTGCATCACACTCGGGTTGTGGGATGGGAGGAGATAAAGTCTGTAGTTGCAGGACAAGAGTACGAGGGGCAGGGACCTCTCAGATCCGACCATAGGAAGTAGAAGTGGAGCATGTGCCCCAGTCATTTCTTCAAGTGTAAAGTAGTTTTAAGGAGCAGCCCTGCAGGTAGAACATCTAGATCTGAATGCTCGCCCGAACTTAGTAACCCCGGGGCAGGAGCGTGGTTCTGAACTTGTTTATGCTGTAGTTATCAGGGTAAATCCCAGATCTCTAGTGTTTAGTGATGACGAAATGAGACAGTGACTCCACAGCACAAAGAACAGAGCTTAGCACGTTTCAGCTTTCGATAAGTAGGACTTGTTACTAATAAAATGACTGCTTTATAAGCAGTGATTGTGCTATGTCTTTTGAAATAAAATAAGGTAAATAGTATTCAGGAATTGCTATTTTAAATAAGCAGAAATCTCTTAGGATTAATAGCCATTATTTTCTTTGGCAGGTATGCAGAGGCCTTGCTAAACAGACTGAATTGAATGACTTCCTACTTGATGTATCAAAGTAAGTGTTCATTTCTAGGGTTGCCGTAGATCTTGACTAGGGGTTTAAGTTAAGTGCAGGCTCCCATGACTGTCCCCTGCCGTCCGTAAGTAGTCTGGGAAGAAAGTTACCCTCTCACCCATGTTCACTTTATAAGGGAAGCACTGCCGGCTGGATGTGTGATAATGTTAACTGGCAATTTGGTATATATTTTCTAAATAGGCTCACTAGAGAATGTTGAAGACACTGAAGTATTTCTATTTTTGTAGGAGAAAACTGAAAGCAGTAGAAGAAGAGGAAATGTTTTAGTTTATTACTTTCCAAAAAGTCCTCTTTGGCATTTTCCACAAATGTCAGTAAAGTGAACCACATGATCAATATTATTATTTTAATTTTCCCATGTATGGTAGCTCAGATACCATTTTGGAGAAAATGTTCCATTTCCCTGAAATTTGACATAGAAAAACCTCCTTGAGCTGGCAGCAGTTATAGATATTTATTACGTTCGAGGTTCATAACTGGTTTTGCCTGTTACGAGGACGATTGTCCCTAGGTCTGACCCATCTACTGAATTGCTGAAATCTGGGATAATGCCCCAGGATGTGGTCACTTCAGGGTCATATCCTCTGGCAAGTTAGTAGAGGAGTCACGTACCTGTTCTTCCACCAGCAGCAGCTCTGACCGTGTTCTCTCTCGGAGATCGCTCTGGCAACACTTAATACCTTATCATTCACAAGTGTCACAATCCCGTCCCTAATTAGTCTGGAGTTGCTGCTTTGTGTTCCCTGTATTTCTTGAAATATGACATGAGAGAAGCATGGGAGTGAGAATGCTCTCCTTTGACCCCGTAGCCAGCTGTGTCTCTGCGAGGGAATTAAACAGTGTCTCTAGGGCACATGGTATTACTGCTTCGGAACACACAGAAAGGAAAGCTGAGCACCTTCCTTTGCTAACGGATCTGAGCGACTTGCGAGTCTTGCGTGGTCCGATTGGATCCCTGTAAGCCTCTCCCCGAGGGCAGAGCCGTGTGACTTGGCCGTCTTCCTTGCTGCACGCTCCCCAGTGCACAGAGTGATGAAGCATGTGCTAAGTCTTGCTGGCTCCAAGCTGAAGAGGAAATGTTGTCTTCTCCACAAAAGGCATTGTTTATCGCTATTAAGTTATCTTAATTCTGAGTACATTGCTAAATTCATAGGAATCTCAAGTGAAAGCTGTACCTTGCCAATAGATCCTAGATTAACATAGTCCCTGAAATACATGCTTACTCATTCATCTGTTTATCAGGCTGACATTTTGATGGAGGTGCCATATATCTCCAAACAATTTACTGGCAAAAAAAGAAAAACAATTTACTGGCTATTTATAATAATGAATATATCATGTACTTGTGCATTCAGTGGGCTATTAACATTTCTTGTATTCAGATATTTTTTCTTCTCAAATGAATTACATTGCTTTCTCAGTACAGTTAAACTAACGTTTTAACATTCTAGTTTTTCAGTGATAATTTACATTTTAACTATATTAATGAGATTTAGCAAATTTAAATATTTTTATTCCAGATGTCCATAAAAATATTAAATATGGTGAGCCCAGTTTTATCCCTTCATAGTTTTAAATGCTGCAAACTTTCTCTCAAAATAAGTACCTACTAGTAAAATAATTACTTAATTCATCCTCTGAAATTCGAGACTTCGTACCGAAGTTAGTGATAAAGTTTCATTTATCTCTCTAAAGTAATGTTATTGGTTGCTTCCACAAAAGGACAGAAGTCAACATATATCTTTACATTTTTTGCTTAAAATATACGCAAAAATGAGGAATGTATTCATTTTAATATGTTCTGTGTTGTTATTTAGATTAATTACCAGTTTTATGTTCCTTTTTTCAGGACATATTTTGATAACATAGTTGCAATAGACTCTCTACTTGAACACATAATGGTAGGTTGCTTTTTATTTTGAACATGATTGTATTTAACCCTTAGATTCATGTCCTAATACGTGGTGGAATATTTGCGTGTATTAGATGTATAAGCTATTTTAAATACAATGAAAAGATGGTGCTTTAGTGAGCGGAGGTGTTGCATTGATTTATTTGTCACTTTTGATCAATTTGGGGGGCGTTTTGTATGACTTTTGGAAAAATATCTGAGTTTTTCATTATTTAGCGGCGAGCTATACTTTGAAAAAACATTTAGTTCCTTTTTATACTCTCCAAAATACCTTTTGCATACCAACTACATTAGGAACTCCCCGCTGACTCTTCTGGATCTTAAGGTCCGTTCTGTTTAAATTATTCGTCTCCACCCGGAAGACTAATAGGCAGGTGGAGCCGAAAGCCATGAGAAGTGGAGTTTTATCCATATTTTCTTGTGCTGCTGCTCTCGCGCTCTGGTGAGACTCCGTTAACGAGGTGACCCCCAGCCACCGTGACCTGTATAAGCGCACCACGGGTGGTCACGCTTTCTTGGTCCCCGCCTTGCCCTGTTGCGGGCTCTTTCTCCTTCCCGTTTGCCTGGTCTCTGCTCAGAAGATCTAACCCTGTGCAGCAAGTTATAGGCTTACAGGCTGATCCCCAGGCTGCGTGATGCACACGGCTGTGTTTCTCTTTGATACCATGGCAGGCGAGTATGAAGTGTGATATGCTCAGTCTCTCGTGGGGACAGAGAGTTAGTATATAATTAGGTATGTTGTTGGTTTTGTTTGGATGAAAAAGACTGTTGAATTGCATAGTCAAAAATTCTTTGTTTGGTTATGACAAAATTGAAGGAGTTTGTAAAGAAGTAAAAAATATTTTAAAAAACAGTAAAAATAAAAGTATATGGATTGACGTAGCTTGACTAGGAGTATAAGAAACACCCGTTGACTAGTAGTATTAATATTATCTTTTGAAAAACAGTTTTATTGATAAAATGTACATACCACACAATTCATCCATTTAAAGTTTTCAATTCAGTGCTTTTTAGAATATTCAATGGTATGTGCAGCCATCACTAGTCAGTTAGGAATATTTTCGTTCCCTCAGAACGACGCTCCGTATCATTTCACCTACTTATGCCTCCCTCCTCCCTCCCTCCCCCCCCACCCCCCACACCTTCGTCCTAAGCAACCACTGATCTACTTTCTGTTTCTATGGCTTTACCTATTCTAGACATCTCACGTGAAAGAGATCACGTCCTGTGTGGCCTTCTGGGCCTGCCTGTTTTCACTTAGCACAGTTTTCCAAGTCCACCCAGGCTGTAACAAGTACCAGAGCTTCATTCTTTTCTATGGCTGAGTAATACTGCATTATACGGATAGACATCCTACGTTTTTTATCCTTTCGCCGGCTGATAAACATTTGGATTGTTTCCACATCTTGGCTAATGTGAAAAGTGCTGCTTTGAAAATCTGTATACTTTTTTTTTTACTTGAGTACCTGTTTTCAGTTGTTTGGGGTGGGATTGCTGGGTCATATGGTATGTGTGTGTTTCACTTTTTGAGGAACTGCTGGATTTTTTTCTGTGCAGTTGCACCATAGTACGTTCCCATCGGCAATGCACGTGGGTTCTGGTTTCCCCACGTTCTCACCAATGCTGGCTACCATCTGACTTTTCAGCCTAATGCCAGTATTATCCAAAGATAGAAAAAAGGAAAGCCTTTGAGCAAAATATCGATGCAAAAGTCAGAAATATATAATAACAACAAATCTAGGAGTAAAGATTACATGACAGTGAAATAGCGTTCACCCCAGTAACATAAGAGTGGTTCAACAGTAAGTAATAAAGTAATATAATTCCTTATTCTAATTAAGTAAAGGAAGAAAAACTGTATCATTTTAATAATGGTATACAAAGATTTTATAATGATCAACACCCAATAACTGCAAACTCATAGCAAATTAGCAATAAAAGGAAAAGTTAAATAGTATCTGCTGGCGACCTACAACAAATGTACCTAAAAATTAGGTAGGAGAAGCATGCACATTGAGGAAAATTTGTTACTGTCACTGCTTCCATCCAGCCGTGTTCTTGTTTCCACTGAATTTTAAATCCATTCTTGTTACCAAACATTGTTTTCCACTCACGGGTAAACCTCTGTGTGCGTGCGTGTGCACATGTGCGTACGAGAGACAGGCTTTTCAAATGACCTTCTGATGCTTGGAGTTCATAGATATTCCCAAAACGTATCTAGGATTTTTCTATTCCTTTCCAGCCTGTGAGAGCGCCGTTTCAAACCAAAAGCCTCATACTTGGGGGAGAATGAAAACGTAAACATAAGTTCAGAATCACTAATCTTCAAACAGTAGCCTTCCTCACTACCTGTAATTGTTCTTCAGTTGATATTTCAACATAACATTATCACTGAACAGTAAAATTTTGTCTTATCAAATACGTATACTCATCTTTTTCTTACCTAATTGTGTGTGTTTCTTTAATTGAGGTGTAATTTAGGTGTACAATAATGATTCGACACTTGTGTACATGGCAAAATGATCACTATAATAAGTCTGGTCACATATGTCCCCGTAAAAAGTTACCCCCCCCCCACAAATTTTTTTCTTGCGATAAGAACGTTCAAGATCCCCTCTCCCACCCAGCAGCCTTCAAACACGCGCTGTGATAGCACGGAGTCTAGTCACCGTGCTGCACAGCGCACCTCCACGGCCTGTCCCTGCACATCTGGGGGTCTGTGGCTTCCACCCTCCCACTCTCGCCGTCCGTTTTGTCCACCTCCATCCCCCGACCCCGCTGCCAGCCAGCTCCTCTGTTCTCTCTGCCCATGAATGTCGTTTTGTTTTGTTTTGTCTTGTAGGAGCCAGATGTGAGTGAGACCAAATAGTATTTGTCTTTCTCTGACTGACTTGACTTATCAGCATAATAGCCTTCAACATGTGTGTTGTCATAAAAGACCATACTTCATTCTTTTTCATTGCTGAGTAGTATTCCATTATATATACATATACCACAGTTCATCGATTCATCCATTGGTGGACGCAGGTTGTTTCCATATCTTGACTATTGTAAATAATGCTGCAAAAAACATGGTGGTGCAGTTGTATCTTTTCAGGTTAGTGTTTTCATTTTCGTAGGATAAATACCCCAAAGTGGAATTCCTGGGTCATATAATAAATCTATTTTTAATGTTTTTAGGAACCTCTGTACTGTTTTCCATAGTAGCTATGCTAATTTACATTCCTACCAACAGTGCTCAAGAGTTCCCATTTTTCCACATCCTTTCCAGCACTTGGTATTTCTTATCTTTTTGATACTTCAGGTCCTTCTAACAGGTTTTAGGTGATACCTCATTGTGGTTTCGGTTTACATTTCCCTGATGATTAGGGATACAAAGCATCTTTTCTTGTACCTGTTAGCCATCTGCAAGTCATCTTTGGAAAAATGTCTGTTCAGATCCTCTGCCCATTTATTAACTGGATTGTTTATTTTTTTGCTATTGAGTTGTATGCATCTTTTTTATGTATCTTGGATATTAGCCCCTTACTGGATATATGATTTGTAAATATTGTCTTTCATTTTTAGGTTGCCTCTTCATTTTGTTGATGGTTTCCTTTGCTGTGCAGAAGCTTTTCTAGTTTGGGTAGTCCCACTTATTTTTACTTTTGTTGCCTTGCTTTTGGAATCAGATCTACAAACAAAAACAAACAAATGAAAACATTGCCAAGACCAGTGTCAAAGAGCTTACTGCCTGTGTTTTGTTCTTGGAGTTTTATGGCTTCAGGTCTTCCATTCAAGTCTTTAATCTATTTTGAGTTAATTTTTTATATAATATACAGCTCAGTTTTATTCTTTTCCATCATGGCTGTCTAGTTTTCCTGCTACCATTTGTTGAAGAGACTCTCCTTTCTCCATTTATATTCTTGTCTTCTTTCTCATGAATTAATTGGCCATATTATATGTGTCGACACTCTATTGTGTTCAGTTGATCTACATTTCTATTTTTATGCCAAAACCATTGTTTTGGTTTCTATAACTTTTTTTTTAAGATTTTATTTATTTATTTGACAGAGAGAGAGATCACAAGTAGGCAGAGAGGCAGGCAGAGAGAGGAGGAAGTAGACTCCCTGCTGAGCAGAGAGCCCGATGCGGGGCTCGATCCCAGGACCCTGAGATCATGACCTAAAGCAGAGGCTTTAACCCGCTGAGCCACCCAGGCGCCCCGATTTCTATAGCTTTTTAATATAGTTTGAAATCAGGGAACATGATACTTCTTCCATCTTTGTTCTTTCTCATAATTGCTTTGCCTATTTGAGATACTTTGTGGTTGCATGCTAATTTTAGGATTCTTTATTCTAGTTCTGTGAAAACCCATTGGGATTTCAATAGAGATTGGATCAAATATGTAGATTGCTTTGGGCAATATGGACATTTTAACAATTGTAATTCTTCCAATCCATGAGTATGGAGTACGTTTCCATTTATTTGTGTCTTCAGTTTTTTTCATCAGTGTCTTAAAATTTTCAATGTACAGGTCTTTCACTTACTTGGTTAAATTTATACCTAGGTATTTTATTCTTTTGATATAAGTGTAAATAGGATTGTTTTCTTAATTTCTCTGATAGTTCATTGTTGGTGTATAGAAATGCAAGGGTGCCTGGGTGGCTTGGTCCTGTGGAGCTTCTGACTTTTGGTTTCAGCTCAGGTCATGATCGCATGAGATTAAGCCCAGAAGCATTGGGCAACTCACTCAGCAGGGGGTCTGCTTAAAGATCCTCTCCCTTTCCCCACCCCACTCCCCAAATAAATAAATAAAATCTTTAAAAAAGAAAGAAAGAAAGAAATGCATCAGATATTCATTTGTGTGTTCATTTTATATCCTGAAACTTTTTACTGAATTTATTCATTAATTCTAATAGTTTTTTGTGGAGTTTTTATATAACTCATATATAAAATCATATCAGTTTTACTTCTTTTTCTCAAATTTGGATGCCTCTTACTTTTTCTTGCCTTACTGCTCTGGCTTGAACTTTCAATACTGTGCTGCACAGAAGTTGTGAGACTGGGTATCCTTGTCTTATTCCTGATCTTGGAGGAAAAGCTTTCAGCTTTTTATCATTGATTATGATGTCAGTTCTCAACTGCATTCCTCTGTCCTTCCCCTATGTTCATTACTTTGAATTCTGTCAGGAGAGAAGTTACTTCTCTCCATTTCATTAGTTATTCTTCCTGAGGTTTTATCTTGTTCCCTTGTTTGGAACATATCCTCTGTTTTCTTCATTTTGCTTGACTCCCAGTGTTTGTTTCTCCACACTTGATCTTAGCCAAAAGGCCGAGAAGCGATGTGTTTGTTTCTCTATAGTAGGTGAAACAGCTGCCTCTCCCAGTCTTGAAGGCATGGCCCTTGTGCATCCAGTGAACCTTATCATTCAACTTGCTCTAGTGCTTGGTTGTCTTTCAAACCTTTGTGGTTATCTGAGCAGCCTCATTTATTCTTGATAGGGTCCCCCTTGTTGAGGGTGTGTCAGGACCTAATAGTGTTGCACAGGGAAGGATTTCAGTCAGCACCTGGTTTTTGGCTGACTGGGACCCAAAGTGTTGGGCAGCAGCTTTTGAGGTATGCAGATGTATACAGTCCTGGTGATCTGGAGGTGTCTCCTGGGTGACAGTTGTCAAACCTGGGCTCCAGACAAGTGTATGAGCTCCTTTCTGAGAGGTACCAGCGAGCTGTAGCGAGGCCAAGGGAGAGCACCAAGATGGCGTCCCCACCTTGCTTTCACAGATGGCTCCTGCGTAGTCAGCTGATGTGTGGCAAACCGAAGTCTGCTCCTTGAGTTGAGGTGCCAGGACAAGTAAATAGGCCTTTTTCACAGGAAGACTAGGGTATGTTTCAGTCTGCTGTCTGCGTAGTGCCTTAGGGGTAGTGGCCTGCCAAGAACAGTCTTTCCAGTTGTTACAATCCCATAGGACCCAAGAAAGCCAGCCAACTTCCCCACCTCTCCGGCCACCAGAGCCAGACGATCAGGGGCATCCCCTGAGCAGACTTCATACACCCCACCAGCTTTAGCGAGGCTGAGGGAGAGCACTGGGCTGGGGTGCTCCCACCAGCTTTCACGCGGCCACAGGGGTGGGCGGGGCACAAAAATAACACCCACCAGCGCTTCTATGTCCCAAAAGGCTCCTGCCCACCATCCGGCAGGCACTTTAAAACTAGTGAATGAATCTCCCAAACATACATTCTATGGGCTTTTCCAACCGCTGCTTTAGTGCTGATCCCGAGGCTAGTAAGTCTGCAGCCCTGTGGGTCTCCTGGGTGTGAGCCCTGTTGGTGTTCAAAGCCAGATGTTGTAGGGGCTTAGATATGGATATAGATATTGTAATGTGTTTACTTTATTACAGACTTTATTCCTAAGTTTGATTTGCTGAAAATTTTTATTTATGAGTTTTCTTCTGTTTCCAAGGTAAATTGGTTTGTGATTTTCTTTTTTTATAGTGTCTTTGTCAATTTTCAGTATCAGTGGTATAGCAGGTTTTCTAAAAGTAACTGAAAAATTTTTGTGTTTTCTGAACATAGAACACTGTAAACCGGATGTGAATTTATTTGTTGAAGATTCTTAAATAATTCATATTTGAAATCATCTGGGCCTGAGGCTTTTTGTGGGAATAATTCTTTGACAGTTATACAGTTGTCTTTACGATTCTGTTCTAGTCAGATTTTTCAACTCCTTCTCAATTCATTTCCTTTTTCTAGAAAATTGTCCGTTCCACTCAAGTCTTTATAAATATTAACATAAATTATGCCTAAATATTAAGCAATTAACATGACCTAGGCACTAGAGATGCGAATTCCACTTTTCATAATGTAATCTCTAAGAGTATAGGATCCTCATTATTATTTAATCATTCAAGATCCCATGAGTTTGCAGAGTAGATGGGTGATTCTTCTGTTGCCAACAATACATTACAGTCTTCCTAACTTTATGTCATTCTCCTCCCTCAAATATTTATTGAGGGCTCTAAGGTTATGGAGATCTTACATGTCCTAAACAAAGGGCTGGCAGACGTTTTCTGTTAAGGATCAAATAGTAAAGTTTTATGCTTCACGGGCCGTACTCTATTGCAGTCACTCAACTCGGCCGTTGTAGCAACCTCAGACGATACCTAAAGGAATGAACATAGTTCTTTCCCAATAAAACGGTATTTATAAGAACAGACAATGGACTCGATTTGGCAGATGGACTTTAGTTAGCTGACCTCTACTTTAGGCATCATGTTGGGTTTTTGGAATACGGTGGGGGGGGGGGGGGAGAAGCAATTTCTGCCGTCACAGAACTCACAGGATAATGGAAAAACACTGTTAGTTCTCATACTGATAATACCCAATATCCTCAGTCCCCGGCAGAGCCAGTATTTGTTGAATGAGTACAGTTTATCAAGACAAGTATATACTGTGAGGACGAACCAGGGTACCTAACCTGTGCTGATTTCTTTTTATTAAATCTGTGAAGTAGTTTTACATGAGATTTTATATTTTCCTCTGGCCACAAGGTGGCCCATGTCCCTCTTGCACAGACTTTGTGATGGCTGTTTTCTTCTGAGAATCAGCTCTTTCTCTGGGGAATAATTTCATGTCTAAAATCTGGAGGGTTGAGGTTGCCAGAATTCTCAATTGAGGTAAATGTGCTAATTGCACCAAAACTGTGGTCTCAACCCACAAGGGACAATGGGATATTTTAGGCATTAAAGAAAGAATTGTGGAAGGAAATTGATGAACAGTGAATGACAAAATGAATATACAGCTTTCCAATTAGAAATGAGAAAGCAACTTGTTCTACGAGCATAGCCATGAAAACAGCTAGTGTGAGTTCAGAGACCCAATCTGCCCCTTACTAGTGGTGCGGTAGTGGACAAGTTTAGTCACCTCTGTGCCTCAATTCTCCTAACATGTAAAGTGGAGATAAAAATACTCCCTGACTTCATATTATGATTGTGGGGATTAAGCGAAGGAAGACACCTAAAGGGTGTGAGTGTCAGCACATAGTAGCTGGTAGTACATGGTCGGTAACAATAATTGTTGCCCATTATTTAGTGAAGCAAGTAAAATGCAACAAATCTAAATATGAACCTCATGAAGTTCTCTTTCATATTTTTTTTACAAGTGCTATATCACAAATGCCAGCCGGTCAGAATGGACGCCGGTGTTAGCGCTGACAGAGGCGGGCAGCAGGGCTCTGAGGGAGTGCGGCCGTCAGCCGCTTCCCGGCCCGTAGGAAAGTTCTGTGGCGTTGCACACCCAGCCCCGCGGCCGTTCGTTCGTGTCGGTGTCTGCCCGTGTCAGCACGTATATTTGTATACCTGTATTTATTGAGGTAGAGTGCTAATTTTCCACAGAGTATAGGTCAGCTGAAATTTATGTTTATTTCTGATAAAGTTTGCCTTTAAACTCCGAAGGTCTCATTGGCTTACTCTTGTTTTATTGTTTGTCTTTAGATATATGCAAAAAATCTGGTGAATGCAGATCGTTGTGCACTTTTCCAGGTAGACCATAAGAACAAGGAATTATATTCAGACCTTTTTGATATTGGAGAGGAAAAGGAGGGAAAGCCTATCTTCAAGAAGACCAAAGAAATAAGGTACAGCCGGAAGCAGAGTGTCCGTGCGCTGTCACTGAGCGGTGCGGGTGTCCTGTTGCCCACTTTTCTGTGCCTATTCACAGGTGTGCTGACAGCACTTGTCATACTGTGATATCATTCCCACCAGGACCCGCCTCCTGAAGGTAGTACTTCTGGGAATGACATTGCAGTGCCAGCGAAACCGCGCCTAGGAAGCTTTAGCGTCACTCCTGGAAATGCCGTCTTCCGGAGGCGGTCCTTTTGGAAATCATGTTGGAAAAACTTACTAGTGCTCCCAGGTAGGTAAAGGTACATCCCACCTGGAGTCTGCAGGTTTTCCTATGTCTCGGAGCAGGGTGTACTTAAAAACTACAGCCCCTACCCCTTCCCGTTCTACGGGGCCGTCTCAAAGTCCAGACCATAGTAGAAATTGACCTGCTGTATCTAATGACTTAAACCCATTATTCTATAACTGGCCCATTGGTTTAATCTGTCACATAGCACACTTTTGTTGCGTCTAGAAACTAAGCCTTCTTTGTTCTTTAAGTGGCAGTTTCTGTCACTTAAATGAACAGAGTGACGTCTAACTGGTAGAGGCTTACTTTACTCGCTTAATCTTTTATCCCAGTCTGAACATCTACAAGGAGCACTGTCACCAGACTTTTAAGAATCAAGCTTGACATTCAAAAATTGACTTTTTTTTTAGACATTTGCATCCCTTTCGCTTATGTATCTTGTTTAACTTTTTCCACATAATAATATAAAGTTGGTAGTAACAACATTGTAGGAAAACACTATTCCTTATTAATTACGAATTGCTATTCAATGGCCTGTCACATACAAGAACGAAGCAGGTGTGCGAGAAACAGGAGTGAGGTCCCAAGCCAGCCCTCACCGCTGCCTGCCACGGAGCACTCCCCGTTCTGTGGCCCCAGGGTGATGGGCCTTGTATTCCACACTCGTAGAACTCCGAATTAGAGGCACTATCTAGACTTTTTATTTTTATTTGTTTTATTTTTGGTTTATTTGGTTTTTAGATCTCAGTAAATCAGTCTGGTAGAGTAATTCCTCTTGCTGAAGGCTCAGGTGTTCCTTACCAGTGCTGATATCGATCTTGTCTTGGAGACAATAACTTGAACAGGGGAAAAATAGTGAGGGGAATCTGCTGGGCTGCGGCTCCCTGGGCGGCCCAGCTCATGTGAGCCATTTATGTAGGGCCTGTCTCTTAGTTATCTCCTGACCGGGAGATAGCACTCCAAGAAAATCAAGCATAAACCATAGAATGGATCCTGACACTCTGCCTACAGCAGTCTAATTTGTTCTGTTCGTGTTGTTCAAAGCACAAGAAAACCAGGACGAGAAAAGCCTGCTTTTTATACAACGTTAGGTTCACTTTTCGGCATTTTAAAGAAAGTTAATTCTCTTTTGTGTCAAATATCCTTTGTTTTTTTTTTTCCTTAAGGTTGAGCTTTATTTCAATAATAGTTATTTTCTATAATGCTGAAAATGTGATGTTGTGGAAATTATTTTTAAGCTATTGAAATCTGTAGATTTTGTGGACTGTAGACCTCTTTCTTTTAACTAATTTTGAAAGGAGTGCATGTACTATGGTGATGTTGTAGTGAGAAAAGTATTTGTAAAATAAGAATGTATTTATAAAAGAAAGTGCTGATATAGATATCTAAACATAATTAAGTGTAACCAAATAATGCTTGTATTTTGACTGTTTTTAAATTTAACGAATTAGAGAGACAAGGATACTAGAAATTGTAAATTGTGTTATTTTTGTATATTGCTTGTGTTGCAAAAGCCTTAAGGCCGCAGTCCTGCATGGTATCTCAAATCACACATAACCTGTACGTTCGGTTATACGTGGGGTGGAAAATAGACTGGTGTAGACCTGTATTCTTGTTTTTCTGGTGCAACTAACTTTTAAGGAATGTTGGCAGATTACTGAACCCTTACGGGCTTCTGTTTACACAGTGAGAATTAGGAAAATTTATGTTCAGGGCATCTGTCTGACTTAGTCATTAGAACATGGGACTCTTGATCTCAGGATCATGAGTTCAAGCCCCATGTTGGGCATGCATGGATGGATGGATGGATGGATAAATAAATAAATAAATAAGTTTAAAGAAAATTTATGTTGAAGCATCTTGTAAATTATAAGGTACTTTGCAAATATAAAGGATTATTATTGGTCAGTAGATGAAAGTGCTAGTTAATGTCTCAATTTCAATTTGTGATCCAGTATAACTTATTATATTGTGGATTATGTCTTTTTAAAAATAAGCTTTTCAAGTGATTACCATGCAGTGTTTCTCTGCTTTACCTTTACCCGTTCTATAGTGTAAGAGGATTTTGAATACGTACATGTACAATTAATGCAAGTATTTTGAATATGTACATGTAAAATTAATGCAAGTATTTAAAACAAAACAATGCTTTTTTTCTTTAATGTTTAGCGGTAGTGAAATGTTTCAAGTTATTCTATGACACTTATATTTTAATTAGCATGTCCCTCTTTTTTATATCTGCAGATTTTCAATTGAGAAAGGAATTGCCGGTCAGGTAGCAAGAACAGGGGAAGTCCTGAACATTCCAGATGCCTATGCAGATCCGCGCTTTAACAGGTAAGAAATGGCTTGCACCCCTCAGTGTCTCCTTCCCCCGGGCGCTGTTACACTTTCTCTGAACCAGCCCTGTTAGCAGTGCTCAGTGTTTCCAAACACTTGTAAAAGGACAGACTTTGAACCATTAATGAGATCCGGCTATAGGACATTAAAATGCTACAAAAGCATTTATACAGGGAGAGGTTAAGTTCGCAAGGCTGTTTTTGTTGTCATTATAGTGTTAATCATTCCGTCCTGGACTTGGTCCCCCCCAGCCCATACCCTGCAAGGCAGCGACACCTACTGATGGAAGTACCTCCTTGTGAATTCCACTTCCGCCATGTATGTATTAGCTCTAGAGTAACCTGGAGTGAGTGACTTAATCTCCCTGAGCTTCTGTCTCCTCATCTTTAAAATGGTACAATAATGCCTATTTTATAGGGTGTTTTTTTGTTTTGTTTTGTTTTGTTTTGGTAGGATTAGAGAAAATACTCGTAAGAGATCTGGCAACTTTACCTGATACAAAGTGGGAACTCCATAAATTCCTGCTTTTACTGGATATTATTAAAGTTGGATATTAGATGGCATATAAAGATTTTTTGTTTTGTTTTGAGTTTCTTTGGAGAACTAGGAGCCAAGTTATGTAATCTGATTTTAATAAATCTCTTGAAATTAAAATTTTGTCTCAAGACTGATGCTATGACCAGTAGGGAGTAATAGTTCAGATATTTTGACAGTAGTGTTCTGTTAATTCAAACATTTGGTTTGCTTTAAAAGGCAATTAAATAGCATTAAACAGTAAGTTTTTTCAGAAATTTAATTAGTGTGAAATATGTGCAACTTGTATGTAAACACAGTTACATCCCAGTGATGCGTCTTATCAGTAAATTAAGAGTATGCAGAAAATCTCAGGGGTTTTTTCCTAAAAAACCAAATGTGTTATTTTAGTGCTTAAATATTGAAAATATTTATATATCCTTATTTAAAACTGTTATGTAAAAATTTTATGGGCCGACTTTTAAGAACATGAAAAGGCAAGCAACAGATGGTGAGAAAATATTTGCAAAATGTGTATCTGACAAAATACTTGTATCCAGAGGATGTAAACAACTCTTCCAACATAATAAGATAAATTAATTTAACAAATAGGACCCAGAATTTTAACAGACGTTTCACAGAAGATACATGAATAGCCATTAAACACACAAACAGATGTTTGATGTGGGGGAAACAGAAATTTGCCAATGAGCTCTCACTACATGACAATTTGAATGGACACGGTTTGTAGAAAGTGGGATTAGCAGGGCGCTGGGTGCTCAGGGTCGAGAGGTCAAGCCTCACATCAGGCTTCGCTCTGAGTGTCGAGTGTGCTTGAGATTCTCTGTGTCTCTCTCTGCCACTCCCCACCCCCCCAAATAGATAAATAAATCTTAAAAAAAAAATTAAAAAGTGGCATTAGCAGGCGTTGGCAAGGATGAGAAGAGACTTGGACTCACACTTTGATGCTGGGAGTGCGTAGTGGTACAGCCGCTTTGGAAAACGGTTGCACAGTTTCTTGTACCGTTAAGCATACACTTACGGTACACAATCAGCCTCACTCCTGGGTATCAAGAAAACAGCATCTGTCCACACAAAAATTTGTATGCAGATCTTCAAAACGTCATTATTCACAGTTGCCAAAAACCTGGCTATTAACAAAGCAGTGAGATCCATGAACTGGGAGTGGAGAAATAAACTGTGCTCTGCCCGCCCCCCAGAGGAGCGGTCCCCAGTGCAAAGGGCTGACCCACTGACACCTGCTATGGGATGGCTGGGTCTCAAAGCGGCTCCGGAAGCCGGGCACCAGTGACCGCCGTCTCACTAAGGGCCCTGAGGTACATGGTTGTGTCTATGGAACTGAGTCCTGTTCGCAAAAGATATTTTCTCTAAATCAGAAGTCAGCAAAATTTTCTATTAAGGATCAGCTAGTAAGTATTTGGGGCCATAACATCTCTGTCACAAGTCCTCAGCTGGGTCGTAGGGTGGCGACAGTCCATTGAAGAATGGCGGCCTTGTGGTCCATTAAAACTGCTCCCACAGCAGGGGAGGGCTGGTGTGGCCCGCAGGCTATCGTGCGCTGACCCTGCTCCTTCAGTTCGCAAGGCGGTAACTCCGCTTTAAGTTAGTTCACTAGCAGGTTGCATCTCTCATAAAGTACCACCAAGTTCAAGGGAACATGTTACTTTACCAAAGTTATCATATTTTTCCTCTGCATCCAATTTGTCCGTGTTTACCTAATAATGTTGTGGCTGCATACAACTGAGCGATAAGCCGAAAGCCTCCGAGAGACTGTTCTGAAAAACCCTCTTGAAAATAAAGGAACGAAGTGGTTAGCATATCTTTGAAAAGATTTTAACGAAACCCTTAGAAATGTCACATTGTCCTTGAACTTAGAAGCTCACAGTTCCATTACAATTATTTGTCATAGAAGCACGTAAATTGCACAACTAAGTCGCGATTTTTGACAGGAGGTACAGTTTATTTTCTCCCGTGTGTCCTCGCCCGTGGCGCAGGGAAGTGGACTTATACACGGGGTACACCACCCGGAATATCCTGTGCATGCCCATCGTGAGCCGAGGAAGCGTGATCGGCGTGGTGCAGATGGTGAACAAGATCAGCGGCAGTGCCTTCTCGAAAACGGACGAAAACAACTTCAAAATGTTTGCCGTCTTCTGTGCTTTAGCCTTACACTGTGCCAATGTAAGTAATGCTTTCTGAAAGACCCTTTTTAATACTCAGTGTCAGCTCAAAACTTCTTCAAGTAGTTGAAAGAGTTGGGTTTTGTTTGGTTGTTTCGTTTTTTCTGTATTTCCTTCATACATGAGAAACGGTGATTCCTGGTTGTACCTATTTTAGGAAATGTCTGAAAATGCTTGGGGGGAAAAATCCAGAGTTTTCGCATTTGTTTCAAGGTGTGAATTTGTTAAAAAGAAAACTGAGGGTAATATAAAGGTAAAATGTGACCTAAGCCCTTGCTGTTTGTCATATGTAGTGCGTTTGAGAGTCTCGAGCAATGACTCCTGTGTGAACTCCGCCCAGATGCGCCCTGAGCGTCCGCCCACTCGACCCTCACGCACGTCTGCCCTGGTCCCCGCGTAGTAGGCGATGTTCCATTTGTCTTACCGAGTCTTGACTTAACGGAGTCTCACTTTGAAATAGTTGAGTAAAACATCAGTATTCTATATACTCTAGAAATCCTTTAGTGATATTACTGATACTTTATTGTCAGGGAAAATTTTATTCACCTTTTTTTTAAAGCTAAACCAACCTAAATGGGAGTTAACACCTTACTCATGTAGAAAAATGGCCTTTTTGGAAATAGAACCTCAAGTTCCATAGGAGCAGCCACGTAGCTACTGGAAACAGCTGAGAGACGATTAGGAACAAAAGTGGCAAAACGAAAGCTCCAGTGACTAGAGATAGCGGTTTGCAGTTGGGCTGCTGCTGCTCCGAAGGCGCACCCCTCGTCCCGCCGCGCCACCACGGGCCCTCTCGTCCGCCCTTTCCTGCCACTTGGTTCGTCCGAAACACATTAGGGCAGTTGTCAGATACTTTCTGCCTCAAACGTTTTCTGTACCTGGGTTTCTCCCTCATAAATAAAAATATTGACAGCTTGCATGATTGTTTAGTTTAAAAGTCGCACAGAATATAATTTCCAATATATCCTGAATATTGATTTTCATCGATTTTTAAGTGTGTCCAGTGGAATCTACCGTAGCTGTTGAGAGCTGGGACGGTCCGTGTAAGACTGCAGCAGCAGGCCCTTACGATGGGAAATTGCAGCATCATTCTTTTCCCTCTCTCTCTGTGTATCTCTATTACCCCACAAAAGTTTGACCTAATGTCATGTATTTTATTCTTAAAAGTGTCTTATTAATTAAGATAATCTAAGGCATGCATAATAAGTGTTACAAATTAACTTTGGCTTATGGTCGTATATTATATGTTATTATTCGGATACATGTGGTCAAAGCAGCCATGTTAGGAAATTTTGATAAGTAATTATCAAAAACAAAACATACAAATTATTGGACATATTATATCCCAATGAGATGTCTGTGGCTTAAAATAAAAACAGTTAATATTCCTGTGCATGCATTTTATCTACTTTAGAATGAAACTAAGTTTAGTGTAAGTTTTTTACAGTCTCTATTTTGAAATAACTTCAGATAGAAAGCAAAGTTGCAAAAATAATACAAAGATTCCCTAAGAGCTTTACCCGTGCTCCCTGATATTGATATGGCACCATTTTTACTTTGATATTCTTTCTTTCTTCTCTCTCCTGTCTCATTCATAGTTGTCATATTCCTCTGATCCATTTGAGAGTAGGTTTTAGACAAAAGGTCTCATAACCCCTAAATACTTCGGCTTGTATTTTCTAAGGAAGGTCCATCATCTTACTCTCCGCTGCATCATTTAGGAGTGCAGAGATTCACCTTGGTACTGACTTAGTGTGTGAGGGCTGCACCATAGTCCGGGTGGCTTAAAGAGCTGAAGTTATTTTGCCACAGTTCCAGCAACTGAAGTCCAAGATGTCAGTAGGTTTGGTTTCTTCTGAGGCCTCTCTCCTTGGTCTGTAGGTGGCCTTCGTCTCCGTGTCTTCATACAGTCTTCCCTCTGTGCATGTCTGTGTCCTGATCCCCTTTCCTTGTAAGGACTCTTGTCATACTAATGCGGGCCCACCCTCTTGAACTCATTTTACATTAATTCCTTCCTTCAAGCCCTGTGTCCAAATGCGTCACATTCTGAGGTACTGAGGCTTTAAGTTTGAACGTACAAATGTTGGGGAACATAATTCAACCTGACGGTACCAGGTACTCTTAGCTAAACTGTGAAGTTCTTTAGTGTCCTTTACCCTGGAACCATTCCTTACTCTTTGCCTTGCATGACCTGAGCATTTTTGAAGTGTGTAGGCCAGTTATTTTGTAGAATGCTTCTTAATTTGGACTTGTCTGGTATTTCCGCACGATTATATTGAGGTTATAATTTTGACAGGAATATGGCGGAATGATGTGTTCCCTTCGAGACCCGTTAGCAGGTTCACATTCTTTCACTGGTGATGTTGGCTTCATCACTTGGTTAAGGCGGTGTCTGCCAGGTTTCTCCTCTGAAACACTTTCCCTCTTTTTCTTGTTATTTTGGAAGAGAGCTTGCCTATAGGCCTCTGCCATCATTCTCTTCTCTCTCTCCCGGACATATATCCTGTCTCACCCGGGAGAACTCCTTCTGGCCGTCCCCTTCCCATCTTTGGAACTTTGTTCTTGGACCCTGAGGAATTTGATTTGATTCAGCAACAGTGTCGTTCCTACTCGCTGAGGAATTTTTGAGGAATGCCTAAGAATTGCTTTCATTAATGAGTAAATAGCAGAAAGAATTTTATTATAGTGATTTCTCTTAATTCAAACTCCACCTGAGCTGAGATGCCAAAAAGTACTGATAATTCTATCATCAAAGGTTATTTCAAATGATCAGCTGAAACTTTATTTAGATTCAGCACCTTCAATATTTTATGAAACCTTCAGAATCCGCTATTAGACCTCATTAATACTGTATTTCATATTTTCCTTTGTTTCAAGAGGTTTTGTATTAGAGCAATTTGAGGAAGGGGTTGTTTTGAAATGGGAGGGGGACAAAGTCATTTTTTAGGTCAGAGTATGTGTGAAAGTTCAGGAGGTAGAAACTGGTCCTCTTAAAGTCTGTCTGGGTTTCCACGTGTCTCTTGAAGGATGCATCGCTGTCAGTGTGGACACTCAAGTTAGCTCAGCTGTGTCGTTAGAGGCGCTGGCTCCGAGGGTCCAGAGCCCTTCTGACCTGCTGGGGTTGCATCACAAAACCTAGATACAAACATGAGTAAATGTTTATACCAAACTAAACCCAGATTTAAACAAGAAAAATAACATCCCTGAAAAGTCACGAGTAAGTTAACAGGAATTCTGTCTTCACACTTTCAACCTGATCCAGATTCAGGAAGGGGGATTGTGTACCAGCTGGCCCCCACAATGCAATTATGAAGGAAGCTTGGAAATGGGCTATTTTTCCATTGTGCTCCCCACACATTTGCTGCTTGTGGCAAAGTACTTGGAATAGTTGTTGAATTCATATATTACTACACATCTCATCTTTCACAAAAAGATAAATAGTCCAAGTATGCCGATCTTTTCTGATGACAAAGTATAGTCAATATTTCATTATTTGGAAGATAGATTCAAATAAACAGTATTTCATCTGACTTTGGAATCGCAAGTCATATTCACACTGAATAAGAAAATAGCTGCTTTTCCAAGTAAACTCGTCCTGTGAAGAGAGCGCGTGGAAAACCGACGTCTGCGAGTATTCTCCTTGTCGCTGTCACCTTGTCACGTGACTCCAGAGCGTACAGTTTGACAAGTGCCCATACATACAGCCCGAGGAAACCGTCCCTGCCATCAAGACACGATGCATCCATGGAGTCGCGTGTTTCTGGGTGCCCCTGGAAACCCTCCCGCATGCCCCTTCCCGTCTTTCCCCCTCAGTCTCAGGTAACCACTGATCTGCGTTTTGTCACCAGAGTAAATTACTTTGCACTTTTCTAGAATTATTTTCTATAAATGGAATCCTGAAATCTGCATTCCTTTCCTTCTTGGCTCTTTCATTCAGCACAATTATTTCGAGATTCATCCACGGCATCGCATGGACAAATAGTTCATTCCTTTTTATTACTGAATATTCCGTTGAATAGATACACTGCAAACTAGTTAGCCACCTGTTGATGGGTTTGAGTTATTTCTAGGTTTTGGCTTTTACAAAGAAAGCTTCGGCGAGCGTCTGTGTGCAAGTCTTTGTACGGTGTGTGCTCTCGTTCCCATTGAGTGGTGGGGCCGGGCTAGGGGGGTGTTTGAAAAACTGCCAAACTGTTTGCAGGGTGGCCGGACCCCTGGCACATCCCCAGCTGCCCCGTGTCCAGTCCCTCCGCATTTGCCTGTCTTTGGTCAAGTGTCTCCTCAAATTGCTCATTTTCCTTTGCGGCTGTTTGTTTTCTTCCTGAGTCTTGATAGCCCCTCGTGTAGTCTAGATATGAGGCATTTATCAGATAAGTTATTGCAAATATTTGCTCCTGGCATTTGGCTTGGCTTCTCATTCTCTTAACAGTTTCTTTCTAAGAGCAGTTATTAATCTTGAAGCGGTCCAATTTACTAGTTTTTTTCTTTTTATGATCGTGCTGTTAGCATTGTATCAAAGACCTGTTTGCCTAACCTAAGGTCACAAAGATTTTCTCCTGTGTCTTCTTCTAGAAGTGTAGGTTTCACACTTAAGTCCATGATCCATTTTGAGTAAATTTTTGCATGCGGTTCAACGTAAGGGTCGTCTTGCATTTATTTATTTGCATGTGAGTGTCCCGTTGGTCCACCATTGTTTGTTACATTTGCTGTCCTTTCTCCGCCATCCTGCCTCTACACGTCTGTTGAAAACCAGCTGATGTTCAGGGACATTATGTCCTCTTGACATATGCACCCCTTTATCATTTGAAATAAACCTTCATTATCCCTGGTAATAGTCTTTGCTCTGGAATCTGCTTTATCTGGGATTAATCCAGCCACTCCAGCTTTCCTTTGACTGGTATTAAGTGCTGTGTCCTTTCCATCATTTCACCTTATTTAGGTCTTTTTTTTTAATTAATTAATTATTTCTCACCGTAGCCCATACCCTCCCCAAAGTCATCAGCCACCCCATCCTTCCCGCCCCCCTCCCCTCCAGCAGCCCTCAATTTATTTCCTGAAATTAAAATTCTCTTATGGTTTGTCTCCCTCTCTGGTTTCATCTTGTTTCTTTTTCTTTTTTTTTTTTTTAAGATTTTATTTATTTATTTGAGAGAGAGAGAAAGTGAGAGAGAGCAGAAGAGGAGAGAAGGTCAGAGGGAGAAGCAGACTCCCCGTGGAGCTGGGAGCCCGATGTGGGACTCGATCCCGGAACTCAAGGATCATGACCTGAGCCGAAGACAGTTGCTCAACCAACTGAGCCACCCAGGCGCCCCTCATCTTGTTTCAATTAGGATTCTTGTGAACAGCATAAGCTGAGTCTTGCTTTTTTATCCAATCTGGCAGTTTTTGCTTTTTAACCAGGGTATTTCTACTATCACATTTTATGTTTAAGTATAAATCCACCATCTTGTTATTTTCTCTTTGTTCCATTGTTCTTTTACCTCTTTCTTCCCTTAAAATGGAATGTTTTTTTATGACTTTTTTTATGACTTGACTTTATGAAACAGCTTTTAACTTACTAAAATCTTCCCCATGAAGAGTTTCATTTAGTTTCATTGGTTTTGAACCTGGTGGATGATATATAGAGATCCAGCCAATTCATTTGCAGGATTAACTGATGGAAATCAGGGGAAATGGAGTTATGTGAATTTAAGCCAAAAATATTAGTGGCTAGGGAACAAAACTCCAAGTGTGATGTTTAAGAATAGCCAGTCCTTTATTCCATTTGGATCCACATACTTTTCGGCATGTCTTTCTAAAATAGCGTAATTGAAAATCTCTAGGTGTTGAAATAAATCAGACTGAATCCAGACCTTAATATCACTATCTCACAAATTATTAAAGAAAAAAACTTGACAGTTGATAACTTACTTAATTAGTGCTCTAATTATAAAATATGTAATTGTCTAATAAGAATAAAAAGAATCTTGCTCAGCAATAAAATGTTAAAAGTAAGTACTTTGTATTTCTACCTTTTGCTAAACAGTCTGCCTGCCCAGTGCGTGTGCATGTAATGGTTGCAGGGCCGTACGTTATTGGGCGTGCCTCTCCAGAGTGCTTTTACTGATAAAGGACTTTGACATCACCAAGAACTAAGATAAATATTTTTAAAAGGAGACATATAGAAAAAAATCTTAACTGCTGACTGATGGAGTCCCTGCCTCCGTGGGTTTGGGCGGCGGGAACAGAGCCCACAGACCGCGTGGTCTAGAAACAGCAGACATGGATTTCTCACGGCTCTGGGGGCTGGGAGTCTAAGAAGAAGGGATCAGTGGTTAGGTACCGAGGAATGTCACGCTCCAGAGACAGTTGTCCGGATGCAGAAGTAATAAGTCTTTTACAAATGGAGATGCCATTTTTGTTTTTAGCTTACACGTTTGTATCTTCAGAGGCCCACGTGGACGTCTTCAGCGGACGCGGAAACGCAGAGTCATAGGAGTTAATGGGTGACAGCAGCGGTTTCGGCTCTAGTGTAACTACTTTACACACTCACTTCATTTTACCTTTTGTTTTTGGGCTGTGCCTTCCAGATGTATCACAGAATCCGCCATTCCGAGTGCATCTACCGGGTGACCATGGAGAAGCTGTCCTACCACAGCATCTGCACGGCCGAGGAGTGGCAGGGCCTCATGCACTTCAACCTCCCCGTGCGCCTCTGCAAGGAGATCGAGCTGTGAGGGTCTCGTCCTGTCTGTTTCTCCGCCAACGGGGTTTCCGGCTGGTTCAGCCTGGAGTGACGTGGGTACAGACGTGGGACCGCAAGCGCCGCGTCACATGTGCGGTGCCAGTGTGGCCATCGCCCCTTCTCAGGGGACGCCACGTGTCAGGAGAGGTCGTGGACGTGAGGGCCACGTCTCTTTATCGTTAGAAAAAGAATCTCAACACTGAGATGAGTTAAAAGTTAGTTTTCCTTGATACTCCTCTGCCTCCTTTACACCATCTATCTGGCACTTCCTGCCGAATATGGCTTGGAATATCCGAGATCTGAAAGTTCCCATTTCCACATTATCTTAAATTTACAGACTGGATTTTAGAATTTGGTGAGAGTGAGTGCAGCCTTCACGCTTGTTTTCTAGCCCCGTGCTCATATATGTGAGCTCCTGGTGGTAGGACCTGAGACAGTTTGCGTGTTCATGGTAAGTGCAAGCCAGCCCTGGTTAGCTCCACAGCAAAGATCCCCAGGAATGACCCAGGGCGGATATTTGCCTTGTAACTGGAAGTAGGAATCAAGGAGGCGGTCAGACTGGGGCGACTGTAATGCCAGAGCAACATGAGTGCCCCGAGGTGCCCCGAGGTGCCCCGAGGTGCCCCGAGCGTATGTGACAGACGCACTAGGGACGCACGGGCGCGGACAGCCTGCTGGCCTGGGAGCCACCGTCGGTCAGTGATGGCCCCTCTTTGCTCTCTGGGCGAGGGTCTCTTCCGGCCCCTTCCAGAGAGCTCCTAAACACCAAGGGTTTGGTACTGCCCTATTCGGTTGGATTTTTGCTCAGATAAACTCTTAAGACGTTTTATTTGCTTCAGTTTATCTTTGAATGGTTTTATGTAGTATGTATTTTGATATAATAAGAAATATATATATTTGGTCTTTGTAGCTAGTTTCTGGCTCACAGCTCCTAAAACCCTTGAATTTCCTGAGTGATTGGAGTGAGAGAGATGTCTTTTCTCATTCCTCACGAACCTCTTTCAACCACACTTGAGTTTATGCTATTGAAGGACAACAGGAGGATGGGGGCTGGTTACCCAAGGAACCAACCATGTGGTTTGGGGGTTGTAATTTTCAGCCACCCTCAGACTTCCTGGGACGGGACAGGGACTGGGGATTGAGTCAGTCACCGGTGAGCAGTGATTGAATCAGATGTTGCTATGCAGCGGAACCTCCAAAAACGCAAAAGAAGGGGTTCGGAGAGCTTTTAGGTTGGCGAACACATTGGTTGCCGGGAGGGGAGAGCCCCTGCAGAAGCACGAGAGCGCCTCAACCCTTCTTCCCACACGCTCGCCCTGTGTGTCTCTTCCATTTGCCTCTCGAGTTGCATCCCTAACAGTATGCCGGCAAAAGTAAGCACAGTGTTCCCCTGAGTTCTGCGAGCCATTCCGGTGCATTATAAACCCGAGATGGGGTTCGTGGGAACCTCTGATTTACAGCCGATGGTCAGAAGTGTGGGTGGCCAGGACATGTGACTGGCATCTAAAGTCGGGGGTGGGGGGAGCAGTCTCGTGGGACGGAGCCCTTAACAGGTGTGCTATGCGCTGGTGTGGCCAGTGTCAGAAGTGAATCGAACTGTAGGACGTCAGTGGGCATCTGCAGAGGGCTGCAGAATTGCTTGGTGTGGAAAACACACAGCTGGTATCAGAAGTAAAACTAGAGGAACATGGTTTCTTTGAATATTTTACCATTCTGTTTATTTGGGTTAAATGTTAGTAATTAAATTAGCAAATGAAAAATGGGTAATAACTTTGGATGTTTGTCTTTATGAAGTTTTTCCTCTGGACTTAGATAGGAGATAAAGTAATTTTCAACTCTAAAAAAATTCTGTGTCCCAATCCCCTACCGCCCCTCCCCCCCCCGCCCCGGGTCTATGAGTTGTGTAAAATCTGTAGTATTCATAATAAAATTATTTCGTACTCTTTCATTGCTCTGATAACAACCGCAACATCATTTTTTTTTACAGATTGTTTAATAGAAAATTAAGCAATGGCTTAAATAGTGAGCTAAGTTCCTAAGGGAATGTGTGGAATTTCCTCTTGGAAACATTTAAATACAATAAAGATGTGACTGAGAAGACAGGGAAAGGGATGGCTGAACTCCCAGTGTTTTTTTTAGTTTCTTAATCGACAAAAAGTTAAATTACTTTGGTTTTTTTTGTTATCTTGATTTTATGTACTAATCAACCTCGTGTTCTTTTCATTTCAGATTCCACTTTGACATTGGTCCTTTTGAAAACATGTGGCCCGGGATTTTTGTGTACATGGTCCATCGGTCCTGTGGGACATCCTGGTATGAATGACCTAAAAACTTCCTTCTGAAGCTGTTGAATGATATGACCTCTTCCTCCCCCTGCCTAAATGTCTTGTCATTTTCTTGGTTGATAATTATCTGAAAATATGCCATCTATAAATAATTTTTTTGAAATATTTAAATAAAAAAAGGCTGAGATTATTGGACAGATTGATAGCCTTCTTGGACTTCCCTTCCAGCCTGCCGAGCTCTTTGCCAGGGTGGCCGTCCCTTGGCGACCAGCCATGTGTCTACCAGGTGATGGTAAAAACACAGGTGAAAATTACCATCTGTGTAAGGGGAAGAGGTAGGGGTTATTGCTCCACAGAATTACAAACTGTTTGAAAGTGCGTTTTGGAAAACACACACTGAATTTAGCACCAGCTTTCAGTCTGTATTACCTGTCCATTAGGACAGGTGTGAAGGAAACGGGTCCCCTAATTCCACACCAAGTGCATTACTAGGGACTCAGCGGTGGCTCCCTTCCCCTGCGGGTCGGTCCCCTCTCCTGTGGCCTGCCCTGGGGGCCTTTCAGGACTTTCTTCTTAACCTTTTACAGCTTCAGCGCACACACTGAAAATGCAAGGAATAATTTTCTTTTTCTTTTCCACTCATTTAATCACTAAGTGGCTTATAGAGGCTCTTAGTTGCTCTGGAACTAAATCGTCACTCCTTTGCTATTGAATTCTGTCTTCTCTTACTGCTCTCAGTCACTTTTATAAATTACTCTTTTGAAAGGATGTACACAGGATAATTAACTCCACTTTTTTCTTAGATATCAGGTGAGAGTTTGACCAGCTGGAACTCTCAAAATGACATACCTTATATTTCAAGGACATATGAAAATTTTCAGTGGAAAAAAAAGGGTTCTGTATCTTTAGAAGTTTTATGAACTCTCATCTCCTTAGTATTTCAAAGAGCCCTGTTTTATATTGATGTGATTTTGTTTTAAGCAGCCTTAAATTCCTCCAGAGAGTTGCTGGGGCCTCAAATGAGTAGAGATACATGATAATATAAAAATAAAACAGAGTAACAATGTTGCATACCAGAAACGGGTCACACTGACGTACTGTGTTGGCTTCGGTGTGGCTGTTGGCCACGGAATAATTTGAGTGTGCCGTAGTACTTCGGGTCCATTTTGAAAGGATGGCCCCTCATCCAGGAAATTCTCGTGGTATACAGATTTGCAGCTCGTGACTCTCGGTGGACTTTCTGGAACATACGAGCTCAGAATACTCTCGGACAGGGTGATGAAGGTTGTTGTCGAGCACGGTGGGGTGTGGGAAATGCTTGGCAGGGGAGGACGTGAGGGAGTGAACGGCAGCCGCTTGCTGATTCCGGAGTTCTGGCTAGAACGTGGTGGTTCTTTCCCAGTTTCTGTCATAACGCCGTCTTTTCCACACAGCTTTGAGCTTGAGAAGTTGTGTCGTTTTATTATGTCTGTGAAGAAGAACTACCGGCGGGTCCCTTACCACAACTGGAAGCACGCCGTCACCGTGGCCCACTGCATGTACGCCATCCTCCAGAACAACCACGGGCTCTTCACCGACCTCGAGGTGCGTGTGCACACACTTTGTGTTTCCCATCTCCCAGAGCCTGAGTGGATTTCCCCACTGTGTCTAGAGCAGCTTCCCGGGGTGGAGAAGGGACGTGTGATTCCACCACAGGTCTGTGATTTAGTAGAAGCGCACTTTTAAAGTTGCCCTGCCCGTGTATTTGTCATGCTATTCTGCGTGAGAAATGTCCATACAGAAATTCCAACTGCACAAAGTACTCCCCCAAGGAAACAAAGTCTGGTTTTCTCCTTGCCCTGTGCCCTGGGGAGTGTGGACACGTCCTACTGATTTGAGAACGCAGGGCACTGAATCATTAAATACAGCTGAGACATAAATGTGTGTTGGATAGCTTGTCCCATGAGGAAGTGGGCTCCGTGAGGCTTCCCTGACTTTCCTGACCGGACATGCCCAGAGCTGGGGACACACTCAGAGATTTGGGGCCACGCAGTCCCCCCGGGCACCGCCGTCCAGCCCCGCATTCAGTGGTGCCGACCGCCAAGCGTGTCCTCATCCCACGTGGTCCCAGCGCTGAATGCCCTCTCTTCTCCTCCATAAAACTGGTACCGTGCCTCAGGGGACATGGTGACCGTGCAGAGAAGGGGCTTCCTCATCACCGAGTTGAGGAACCGGTGCTTCTCCCTAGGGCACGTTCGCACCAGAACCCAGCGCTTCCCAGGGCCAGACCTGCACCTCTTCCAAGAGCCCCCAGAGGGAGATGCTGACGGACCACATTCATGATCTGGGCAGGGAACTTGGAAGGCGCATCATAGGGGGAAAAAGTGCTATTTTACAGAGTCGAACTTTTTCCTTCTTTCGTTAATAATCTCTTGGTAGGGCTTAGTCAGCCTGACAACTTACTATGTATTACCAAGAAGAGATGAGATGTGTTCTTTTTTCCTATAAATTATTCTGATTTTCTATTTCATTGAATCCCATATTTCTGAGACATTCAGCACTTTTTCCATTTAGTTCCCTTTTTTTTAATATTTTATTTATTTATTTGACAGAGAGGAGAGAGATCACAAGTAGGCAGAGAGACAGGCAGAGAGAGAGAGGGGGAAGCAGGCTCCCCGCTGAGCAGAGAGCCCGATGCGGGACTCGATCCCAGGACCCTGAGATCATGACCTGAGCCGAAGGCAGAGGCTTTAACCAATGAGGCACCCCTCCATTTAGTTCCTTTTAAGAAAGCAATTTCATTGTCTTATTTGCCATAGGATAGCCTGTGACTTTGACAACCATGGAAACCATACTTTCAAATTACCTTGAAATATACATTCAAAAATGGAAAATTTTAAGATAAGTGAGAAAATTTGCAGCTAAAATTAACTCTCATTTAAGTTCTTAATTCATCTTTAGAATGATATCATCATGTTTTCACAAGAAGTCAGGTCCTTTGGCTAAAAATAATCCCAAAATAATATGTGTAAAATTAAAAATGTATTTCTTAAAAAGGATGTTTAATCTCTGATGACGCTATTAAAAGTTATCATTTGAGGGGTGCCCAGGTGGCTCAGGCAGTTAAGCATCTGCCTTTTGCTCGGGTCAGGATCTCGGGGTCCTGGGATCAAGCCCCCTGTCGGGCTTCCTGCTCAGCAGGGAGCCTGCTTCTCTCCCTCTCCCCCTGCCCCTCCCCCCCACCGTGCGCTTTCTCTCTCTCTCTCTCTTTCAAATATATGAATAAAATATTTTTTAAAAAAAAATTATCATTTGACCTTGCTAAAGGAGTATATTAAAGATAATTCTTCACTTCATAAGTCATTTTCACGTGCTTGATTCTGGCATACTTTTAATGAAATAATTGAACATTATGTCAATAAAAATAAAACAGGTACAAGTTGGAAAAACGTACATAATAGCTTTTACCTATTGTGCAAGATTTTAAAACCTTGGAATTTCTTACCAGATTCATCGTGATTGACACAAGAGCAGAAAATAGGGGAACAACCCAAACCCAAAGAATACTGGGAACGTAGCTAATTTGGTGACCCTCAGACCCGAGTTGCAGGACGGCTCCCGCGCAAACACCAGCAGTTGGCAGTGGTCTGGGAAGCCTTCCTGCCCGGGAGGTTTGCGGGAGACTCGAGTTCTGCGAGTTCTGCGCTGTGAGGATCTGAAAGGAGCAGGGCGGAGGCATCCAGTTAAACTTGCAGGCCTTCCGCAGACCCCACCCTGCCCGCCAGCATCTCCCCCTGGGGGCTCTGCCTCCCCGCACTCACCAGAACATTCTCCGGGCTCCCCTCCAGGGCCGGCCTCTCCACCTGGCCTCGGGCACTGCCTGTCCCCCTCCGAGGACCTGCTCCAGCAGTCCTCCCCTCCGCCTCCTCCCGCAGCGTGTTCTCCGCTGCGGTGTCTCATCTGCTCGGAGCGCCCCCGTCGTGCCCCCCCCTCGTCGTCACACCCCCTTGATCTGCCGCTCCGCCCCGCTCTCGCCCAGCTTCCCAGCCTTCTGCTGCCACAAGCCCTCGGAAGAGCTGCCATCCTGGCTGGCTCCAATTCCTTTCCGTTTTTCTCTGAAACCAACTTGGACCGGGCTTCTGCCGCAGCCTGTGAAAATGCCCTGGGCCGGGGTCCCCAGGGCCCGCCCTGCGCCTCGCCCACTGAGGGCGCGTGCTTGCACATCAGCTCTTTGAGTCACCGTCTCCACGGGGCTCCAGGACACCCAACACTTGGTTTCTTCGGGTCATGCAGGTTTGCGGGTTGCTTTGGGGTTTTTTGCTCTTTGTCTTCCCTGACTTCTTAAAGTCGGAATACTTGAGGGCTCAGACCTTTGGCCTCCTCCAACGTCACACAACAACTTTGGTGGGCTCGGCCAGTCTCGTGACCCAGAACGCTATATACCCACATACACGGACACCCCCTCTCTCCAGCTGAGACGCGCCCCGCCCCCGAGAAGGTTAGACTAAAATAGACCACCGTGAGCTCACAGTCTCCCCTGAACTTCCTCCATCTGAAACTGAACTCCTGACCCCTTTCCTCCAACCGCCTTCACCTGCAACTGTCCCCAAGTCAGTTGATGACAGTCGGACACTTTCCAAGGTGGCACACCTTGCAGCCATGCTTGACTCCTGTCTTCCCTCCCCCTCCCCGGCTTGCTCTCCCTTTAGCTCACACCCAGACTGCCAGAAAATCCTGTTGACCCTCCCTGTAAAACTCAGATTTAATCACGTCTTCTGAGCCCCCGGTGCTGCCTCTGGCCTAATAAGCTTTTGCCTGAATTATGACAAAATCCTCCTCGCCAGTCTCTCTTCCCCTCCTGGAGTCTGTTCTCAGTACAATTGCCCACATGGTAATCTTTTAAAAAATCTAAGTTAGATGATATCAGTGGTCTGCTAAAACCCTGTAGTCTTTCCCTGGTTCGCACAGAAAATAAGACCTCAAATATCGTCGGCTCCCCTTCCTGGCATTATTGTCTGTCCTCTGCTCACAGCCCCTGCCGCACTCCGATCCCCCTCTGGTCCCCAGCCCCAGTTGGGGCAGGCACCCCTGCAGGAGTCAGCCCTGCTTCCCCTCCCCCCACCCGCCCCCAGGCCTCCTGCTTCTCTCCTGCACCTTCTGTGGCTCCCGCTCACCCCGGGCCTCCTGCTTCTCTCCTGCACCTTCTGTGGCCCACCTCACTTGCTTTAACACTTCACTTGCTTCTGCCTGCTCTGCTTTTTCTCTTCCTCTGTACAATTTGCCATTTTGTCACAAGTTACATGACTTACCTGTTGTATTCTTTATTTATCTAAAGTAGCAATAGCGTTGTTGAAATTTAATGTTGAATGGATTTTTGCGTGAAGCCCTCCAACTGCCCTCTCCTTGTGCTGATTTGCTTTATCTGTAATTCTCGGGAACATTCGCATTAATTTGGTACCGCCTATACTTTTCCCCAAAGCTGAGCCCAAAAAGTCAGGAATAATTCAGTTGTCAAGTTCCTAAGCCAGAAAAACAAAGAGGTTCAAAAAGAAGCTAGATTACGTGGGATTTCAAAGATTCCTAAGGACGTGGGCTGTTGCAATGGCAGGGGCCTGGGCACATGATCGGAGCGATGAGCTGAGAGCGCCTCGCACCCATTGCTCTGTTTTGAACATCTGCACACTGTGTGATTCTCTTGAAGCGCAAAGGACTGCTCATCGCGTGTCTGTGCCATGACCTGGACCACAGGGGCTTCAGTAACAGCTACCTGCAGAAATTCGATCACCCTCTGGCAGCTCTCTACTCCACTTCCACCATGGAGCAGCATCACTTCTCCCAGACGGTGTCCATCCTCCAGGTGAGCCCCGCGCCCGCCTGGAGAGGTGCCGACGGTCCCCGTGGAGACGGGGACGCCGGGGTGGCCTCCTGCCAACAGCTGCTGCGTTTCACTGCAGAACACTGTATGTACGGTCGCCGCTGGGTAGTCGCAGGGTTTCCGGAAAAGATTTGAGTGTGTATATATATATACATGGCTTTGAGTTTTCAGTACGTGATACTCTAAGGCAAAGTTGGTTTCATATACTAAATCCATGCGTTTATATGGATTTTCATATTCTTCAACCCCACGTATTGAACAATAAGTCTTAAGAGTCAGGCAAATCGAGTTTTAAGTGCACTGAAGTCCTTTTAGTTTTCTTGTGTTTGTTCTAGTTTTTATTTTACTTTTAAGAAGTTGTTGGTGCTTGATCTAGACACGGGCAGACGTCACTTCACCGTCTGATCTATATGCTCTATCTCTACTCTAAACGTTCGTCCTCAAGTTCACCTTCACAAGGTACCGCTCCCTCACGCTGGTTGGCCTCCTCTCCAGGACAGTTCCCTAATGTGCTTGGACTTCGGGGAGCGGACTCTCTGTCCCACTGGCTGTCAGCAGCAAAGCAGGAGGTGCAGCCCCGTTGGGTCCTCGGGCGACGCGCCGGAGGAGGGCCGCGGGCTCCGTGTCATAGGGCCCGGCAGCCGCGCAGCGGGCCTGGCCGCGGGCGCAAGTAGGAGGCCGCCCGGCGCAGTCTCCGTCCTCGGGCGGCGGGGGCTGCGTTTTCTCTCCTCAGCTTCCCCGAACTGGCCTTGACATCTGTGTCCTAACTGCCCAGGGGCCAGTCGGTAGCTCTGCTCCGCCCAGACCTTTTCTGAACCCGGCAAAACCTACCGCTCTGGGTCCCGGGTGCCCAGGACCAAGAAGGTAAGTGATGGGCTCACTGAAGAGTGATTCTGGCCACGTGCTGGTGACCGGGGATCGGAGAGGGGCTGCTTCAGGCGCCTGCAGGGCATCTCCCGCGGGGCATCTCCAGCGGCGGGTGGGTTGCCGCGCTCGCGCACAGCTGGCCTCCTCCCTGGAAGTGGTTGAAGTGGTAGGCAGCCCAGCCCCGTGCTCCCTGAGCACCATCCTTCCTTTATTTTTAAGGTGGTAGGTGTCTGTATGGGTAGATCCGAACATACCTACCCACCTAGTAATTTAAGCAGGATAAAAGACGTGTGAGTCTGCACATATCTGTGCATGCGTGTGTGCACGTGCATGTGTGTGTGTGTAGAAACGTGCCTTTTGTAGATGACAAACATAGAACCTCATGACAGTTTTGTGTACCCTCTGACCTTACGCTACAGGGCTATTTGTACCGAAGGAAGGGCAAATGCCAGAAATGACATCAGGATGCCTTCGTTTAGAGAATATTCAGACTCACTGCGTTAGCATCCCATGTCCTAATCCATGCATTCGACTCTGGCAATATTTTACTATTGCCATCTGCAAATAATTTTAATAGCCTTTATAAGGTTTCTTTGGAAAACCTATTTTAAACATAATAGGATTCATTTTGAAGTAGGGGTTGCACGAAGTTCACTGCTGCTGGGTAGAATAAAAAAGTCAGCCCTGTGACAGCAGTGGCTACACCACGTAGGGATGGAGAGGCCTGGACCCACCCCGGTGCTGGGAGACTTGCCCCATTTGCTGCCGTCAACAGTGGGGCTGCAGAATGGTCTGTCTCATTCCGAGCAAGCCCTCGGCAGTGTGGGGGCGCCCCATGACACAACACAGTGTTCCTGGAATGATCAGAACATAGAAGGCAGCACCCAGGGCAGTAAATTCAGTTCAGGCAAGCTCTTCGCAAGAAGGTGTTGAAGAATCATTAGATTCCAAGTATTGGAGATGGGGTTTCCATCAATGGGGAGGCCATAGCAAGGGCACCTCTGTTCTCCATTTCTAGAGAAGATCAGTTACTCGGCATGCTTACAGCCTCTTCCTCAAGATCACGAGAACGAGCTGGAAAGAAGCACTGGGCATGGCCATAGACCCAGGAGAAAAGGCTACCAGTTAAAAACCGAATCCATATGCTGAGCTGACCTCCTGTGTGAGTGGGGACAGGGAGACATGTGTCCGGATCATAAACAGATGGCCCGTTACCATGGGCAGGAGTATTCAGGAAAGATTTCCTTCTTTTTCTGGAAATTGCTATACTCTCTGCTGATTTGACATCTGTGCTCATGATACTTCTTGGAGTATTTCTTCTCAGATCACCTCTGACTGCCCCTTGAATTTCACTTTAATAGCAAACATTTACCCAGCTGCCAACACCCGTTTTAGGCCCAGCGGGTGTCGTAGTAACAGCGCTCAATCCCTGCCGTCACACGGCTCTGCTCCGCCAGGCTGCCGTCGCGTCCTCCTGGTCACCATGGGCTGTGGCTCTCACACCTGCGCCTCAGCCCGGGGCTCAGGGGGTCTTCTGTTTCCAAACCCCTGCCCTCGGCACTCAGTGTGACCAGAACTGTGCTGATCATTGTGCGTCTCCTCTGGGGTGGCCTCCATCTCCCAGCCACCACAGGGGACGACCTTAGGGTCCTCGTTCTGCACCCCACCCCCACGTCCAGGTGCCAAGGCCTGCCAATTTTAGGTTTTATCAAGACGACTCTAGGGGTGCCTGGGGGCTCAGTCGTTGGGCCTCTGCCTTCGGCTCAGGTCATGATCCAAGGGTCCTGGGCTCCCTGCTTGGCAGGAAGCCTGCTTCTCCCTCTCCCGCTCCCCCTGCTTGTGTTTTCTCTCTCTCTCTCTCTCTCTCTGTCAGATAAGTAGATAAAATCTTTAGGGGGAAAAAAGACAACTCCAGACTTGACCAATTTAAGGTGATAGTCTAGAGTAACAGTAAAAATTCCAACGTCCAGTCGCTAAGAGAGCAATATATTGTTACAGCCCAGGGATGCCTCTGGTACCGCTGTGGGTCTGCATTGTTCACCATTGGGAAGGATTTTGCCTGTTGCTTCCTGATCTCTGCAGATCTTTGTCCCTGGGGCTACAGGTCATTGTGGACCCAGAACTGTCCTTCCTCTGGCAACAGGGCCCAGCAGAAGTTAAGTAGTTTGGTGTATCATGGTTGGAGATACCTCCCCACCTCCCCCCCCACGGCCTTCCCAGAGCCATGTGTGTGTGTGTCTGTGTGTGTGTGTGTCTGTGTATCTGTGTCTGTGTGTGTGTGTGTGTGTCTGTGTGTGTCCGTGTGTATGTGTGTCTGTGTGCCCGTGTGTGTGTGTGTCCGTGTGTGTGTGTATCTCTGTGTGTGTGTGTCTGTGTGTGTGTGTGTGTGTGTGTGTGTGTGTGTGAGTCTCTCAGTTTTGTTAACCCCAGTGCGGGCTGACGGTGGCTCCCGTCACCGATGGTCACTCACTGTTACTGGATAACCAGAGGGAGCATTCTCACATCCCTGGCACCACAACAACATCAATAAACAGAGAGAACAGAAAACAGACACGAAAGCCAGTGTCTAACGCACAAACACATCACTTACAGGAAGACAGGAGGAGCGGATTCGGTCCTGGCTTGCCTTCCCTCTTGCCTCAGTGACGGCGGCGCAGTGGGCCGTCCCTTGCTGAGCGGGCAGTGGGAGGAGCTTAAGTTAGGGATGAAGTAAGAGAAGGATTCGTATTTCTTAGCTGCACTCTGGGTTTTTGCTGAGCTGCCCATTACCTCTTAACATCAGGGCGTCCTGGTGATCGGGGCCCTTGGCGTTCCAGACAGCGGGGGCCCCCACCACCTGCTAAACTGGCACTTCAGACCCCCTTTTTTTTTTAAAGATTTTATTGATTTATGAGAGAGAAGAATACAAGCAGGGGGAGCGGCAGAGAGAGAAGCAGACTCCCCGCTGAGCAGGGAGCCCGATGCGGGGCTCGATCCCAGAACCCTGGGATCATGACCTGAGCCAAAGGCAGACCCCTAACCACCTGAGCCACCCAGGTGCCCCAATAAATTCCATTTCTAAACTGATAGTGAATGAATGCCCTGTGGGTGTTCTAGAATTATTGTATCTACTGGACTTCAGGCTGTCTCTTACTTCTGTGTCATTGCCTGCATCCTTCCCACTTGTAATTCTCCACTGCCCTTTTTGGGCCAACTCCTTATCTTCACGGCTCAGCGCAGGTATTACCTCCTGCAGTGGAATTACGTTATGACTTCCCGACACAGCTGGGGTGCAGCCATGTGCCCCTTGACATGGCCTCTGAGCCCGCAGGCAGACACACATCCTAGTTTTTTTCACATTGTGTTGAGATTTTCTGTCGGCAAGCTTAGCTCGCCCACACTGTGAGTGAGCAGCCCAGTGAGGACAGTCACCGCGGCTCACTCATCCCCGTCCCTGCCCACCCATCACCGGGTCTCCTGACACGGATGGCGGCGGTCACATGAAGGTGTGAAATATGGATGCAAGAGAGTTCGGGGGCGCCAAACAGTGAACGCGAAGTTTGGAGACGGAAAACCACCGAGTTTTATTTCAGGGAGAAGGGAGTCAGTGAGTCTCCTTAGGACAAGGGGTAGGTTGGTGCCAAAACAAAAACTGGAATGCCTTCGAGTACGGAGACTGTTCTGTGTGGACGGTGACATCCGGGAAGGCGGGTAAGCTTTGTTTGCTCACCCCAAGTTTACCCCCGGATGGTAGTAATTGTGGTAGAACCATTAGTGTTGGAATATTAAATCCACTCATTCTCTTCCCTAATGAGATGTCAGTGATGACTCTGAATATTGAAGCCACCCTTTTTCAGTCTTTTGCTTTCTGTGAATGTCTCATGTTAAGTACCCACAAGTCAAAATTTAAAAAAACGAAGACCTATTAGGAATAATCTTTCTTGTTATTAAGAAAATTTTCTCAATATTCCATTAATCTTGAATTGTCTGGTGCTTTTGAAATATGTTTAGATGTTAAGAGAATTGTCTTTATACCCAGCATTTTGGGATCATGTGACATTTTCATTACATTACTTCTCCCAGCTGCTAACGAGCCGTTCTAATGGTCCATCTGCCCGAAGTAGGATTTACTGCAAAGTTGTGCTTCTATCCAACACTGCCTTCACTGCGAAGCTGGAGTGTGTGCACAGAGGCTAGCTTGAACCTGTCCTTTTCTGCAGATGTATTCTGAATGGATAGAAGGGATCTTTGGCTGCCATATTTCTTTCTGGGCATATGTGTGTTATTTGTTGGATTTTCCTTTCTGTCCCTTAGCTCTAGCTGTAGAAGTCACATGGGTAAATTTTGTCCTCTTCATCACCACCATCATCATAGTAATCATTCCATCATTCATTAGGTACTCATTATAAATATTGTAGTACTTAATACTTACTCTAAATAAATCAGAAACCTAAGAATTTTGGACATATTTTTTTTTAAGATTTTTATTTATTTATTTGACAGAGAGAGATCACAAGCAGGCAGAGAGGCAGGCAGAGAGAGAGGAGGAAGCAGGCTCCCTGCTGAGCAGAGAGCCCGATGCGGGGCTCGATCCCAGGACCCTGAGATCATGACCTGAGCCGAAGGCAGAGGCTTTAACCCACTGAGCCACCCAGGTGCCCTGAATTTTGGACATTTAACACATTGTTTTTTATAACATTCTGTGAGATAGGTATCAGTTTATTTCCATTTGACAAGTAAGAGTAATGTGCATCAAAGAGGCTAAGTAACTTGTCCATTGTCATACAGCTAGTAAGTGACCAAACGGGATTAAAAAGTAGAATTGTTGGGACTCCAAACCCTTAGTTCTTAATTACAGCACTACGTGCTTGCTTCTGAGCCTGTGGTTGGATGCAGTAGGCAATTAAGTATCCGAATAAATACCAAGCCATTGCTGTCGTGAATGCTCGATGCAGTTCACCTTTGTTATCTCAGATCCCCTGAAGGGTTCGGCCTTGCGGTGGCCGCTGGTGGCCGCCTGTGGAGGTGACTTACACCCACTGGCTGGGCTTGGGCTGGTTGCCCTGCAGGTATTGAAATCTGAGCTCCAAGGCCTTTCCTTAAGCATCTCTTTCACAGAGCTAAGCAGCATGGGGCTTTAGAAAGAATTCTTTATGATTAATAATAATATTTTAAAAGCTCCCTAAGGAAAGATGGACCAGTGTGCCCTTCCGCTTTGGCCCTAACCTCCCCGCAACCGTGCTGGTGCTGAGCGATTGTCCTAACACAGGCCTCATCTGCCGTGGCCCCCGTCACCTTCCAGTGAGCATTTCAGTTCTGAGGCAAGGCCTTCGAGCCCTCTCGCTGTGTCCCCATTTCTCCATGCAGACGACGTGCTTGAGCCCCACTGAAATTGCGTGGCTTCCACGGAGCACAAGTGGGCCCTCGCGGCCCCTCCTTGTCCTGCAGCGTCCTCGGCCCCGCCCGTGCTTTCTGGAGCCCCTCCCTTGACCCCATCCCGGAGACGCTCCCTGCCTTGTCTTGTGTGCTCCCTCCCTTCTCTCCCTCGAAGCTGCGGACCCCTCCCAGGTGAACTCTCGTGGCCGGGGGGGGCCGCCCGCAGAGTGGCTACTGTCCTCCAAACACCCTTACACCAAGTGAAACGTTCGCACCAAGTACCTGCCAGATCAGCGGAGACATGCGTTCTTCGCCTTGTGATGGGAAGGGCGCAGGCCGACGTGCTCCAGCAGTGCCGCCGGCAGCCGAGAACCCGTGGGCTCGCCGTGCCCGAGAGCTGGAGGGAACGACAGATCCCCACCCAGGGAGCAGGGGTGGGAGTGGGTCGCTGGGGGGCTCCCAGCGCAGGGCTGATGCAGCCTCGCGCGGGTTCTCCTGCGGCTCCCAGACCTCAGCTGTTAGAGCGCCCGCAGCAGAGCCCATGCGCGCTCACGGGCCTGAGGACTGCATGCGGCTCACCCCGCTTTGGATTTTAGGAACATTTCCTGATAGGAAACGCGGATTCGTTTATGCCTGATTGATACAAAATGGGATGAACTGCCTTGAATTAACATAAACTTAAAACACTATAACCTGGGACATTAACTGTAATACACTCACCAGTTGGTATATGGAAGTATTATATTATGAGGTTTCAGTAATGTGAGATTGGAGCTTTTTAAAGATTTTAAGCTGTTTATCTGCTGTTTGGTTGCTGTATCTCCCTTATTTTCCTGTGGTAGAACCAAAGTGCTAAAAATAGGTACTTGATCCTCTTGAAGGGATTCTGTTTGTGTATTCATTTGTTGCCTTTGTCCTTGCAGAATATTGCAGGAGGCAGTAGAAGGCTCCTGGTAGGACTTTTCCTTGCAAAGGTCCTCTACCGAACTTCTCCTGGTGGTCTTTAATATCAAAAAGTACCTAAAATCAGTGTTGCACTATATGTTAACGAACTAGAATTTAAATAAAAGTTTTTAAAAAAGAAAAGTAACAAGAGAAATAGTAAATCAAAATATAGCCAACAAAATATACAGGTCCTTTAAAATGGGTCTCCATTTGCCATAGATCATGGATACTTTTGAGAATCTGATAAAATAATGTGCTTATGGATGATACACTCAACACATATTTTGTAGATAGATGTAGATAGATAGATAGATAGATAGATAGATAGATAGATAGATGATAGATAGATAGATGCAGTGAGTGTATAACTCTGTGGTCCCAGAGAGAATTTCTAGAACCCAGGCCAAGAAGTTCCTATTTTATAGAGAGATTTAAAAATTTTTTCAACAGTATGATAGAATATTTTTATACACTGTAACTGATTGGTTTATTGGTAATAGAATGAAGCATAGAAATACGTACCGTGTGTGGTTGCTCTTGGGATGGCCTGGCTGAAGCAGGTGCGCGCCTGATCGCCAACCACACCTGCCAGGTGAGATGTCTTTTCGGTTTGGGAGCGTAGGTGGTGAGGCATTAAGTGTTGAAACGGAGGCTGCTGCTTTACTTGAGTTAGGATCAAATGAAAGCAAAGCCGATTTCATAGCAGGAGTCAGAGAAAAAAAGTTTTTTTCTTTTATCTTCGTGCACTAAAATTTTGGCGAGTTGAGTCCAGCCACCTCCCAGAGCTTGAATCCCCTCCCTTGTCCCTCAGTTACTAACCGGCCTGTGCTTGGACCCCCCTCCACCCGCAGCACCTCCTGCGCCGGCCCCATCCCGTCCCCATCCCGTCCCCAGGGTAGCTGAGCGTCCGGGCTCTGTGTTGAGCTGAAGTCTGTCATCGCGTGTGCCTTTTGGCCCCTGTTGTCGTCACAGAAGCTGCTTCCAGTGAGATTGCGTTACTAAAAAGGACCAAAATGGCCAGTTTCTATAAGCACTGCCGTTGCTCTTCAAAGAAAAATATCCTTGATGCTTCAGCAAATAACCTCATTTCAATTAGACATCAAAGAGTTATTTAAATTTTATCATTTGAAAGTGAAATCATGTGTTTGAAAATGTTTTGTCAATTTAGAGCATCCTACAAATACATCCTATTATCCTAGTCAGGAAAATAACCAACTAGAACTAACTCCGTTTGCTGTATTTATCATAGGGTAATTTAGATATTTAAAAACGCTTAAGAGTAGGTTATAAAGATTCTGATGATTGAAAATGGTGTGTGTATAACCTTCTTTCAGAGTAATAGAAAGAAGGCAGTGTTCTACTGAGTTGTCTGATTTTGTAAGATATATTTTAATAATTTCAAGTTTTTAATGTATTTTATCAGTCAATAAATATAGCTTAGAGCAAGTGAAAACAATTAGAGTAGGATTATGCTGACAAATAATGAATAATTTTATAATAATCGAAGAGCCTGCAAATTGAATGCATCTTTATTATTTCAGTCTTTTTTGTTTGAACAAAGACAACCCATTTTATCTCAATTATAAATAAAGACTTAAAATTCTCAGTAATTGTAGAAAGTTTTTAACAGACTCATATGGGGAAGAATAATTCTGAGGTGACAGAGTCCCAATGCCCAGTGTTGTAGTCTCGTCCGGGATGACGGTCTGCTGTCCCCTGTCCCGTGAGGACTGAGGACGAGAGGATGACCCTGCTGTGTTTGCACCTCCTATTTGTGTTTTATGGAAAAGGGTTGTTACCTGTGGGGAGAAATTTTAATGTGCCTGACTACACTTTATTTTGAGGTTGTGGGACATTTTCTTCCATGATACAGAGAAAGGAGATTACTATTCATTAGACTTGCTGAAGTGGACAAAGATATCCATGCTTTTCTTAACCCATTAATTTCCAGTCTAATATAAAAATTTACCAAAGTTTCAAATTAGTTTAAAAAGAAATGTCTTAAATATTTTCCATTTTCTAGTCCTTTAATTGCTTCCTGGAAACATCCAAAAACTAGCTGCATATTTAAATCCCTGGGATTTGTGGTAGCAAATGATGTTACCGTGGCAGACACATCGGTTAAGCGGTAGCATCAGTGTTGTAGCTTAAAGAGAGACTGTGACGTTAATTTCCATGAATCACTACAAACTCTTCCTTTCTTTCCCCCAAACCTGTCATTTGTGGGCCGAATGCCATTGACTGACTGTATTGTTTCAGGTACCTGCAAATGTCATCAGATTAGAGCCTGTGCTTGTTATTGGTGGTGTTTATTTGTGTTTTTTCCGTAGTTGGAAGGGCACAATATCTTCTCCACCCTGAGCTCCAGTGAATATGAACAGGTGCTTGAGATCATCCGCAAAGCCATCATTGCCACAGACCTTGCTTTGTACTTTGGAAACAGGAAACAGTTGGAAGAGATGTACCAGACCGGATCGCTAAACCTTAATAATCAATCACATAGGTAAAAACCATTTTTAAAAGTTTAGAAGCCTAGGAAGTATTATCTGGAATAAACTTAAACTTAAACAAATGTAGTTTAGCATAAATTTATATTTGAAAGAAGCAATGTAAAAGTATTTATGTGTTTTCTTTTTGTTTGACATGTATTTATATTTGTTTTGCATATTTCCTTATTGGACAAAATTACTGAGAGTGAATTGTGGGGATATATTAACCTATGAATTGAAACGTAAACTGCTCGCACAGGAATGGGTACTCTTTTTTTTTTTTAAGATTTTATCTATTCATTTGAGACAGAGCAGCAGACAGAGGGAGAGGGAGAAGCAGGCTTTCTACGGAGCAGGGAGCCCAACATGGGGCTCGATCCCAGGACCTGGAGATCATGACCTGAGCCGAAGGCAGACTCTTAACCATCTGAGCCACCCAGCCACCCCTGGAATGGATACTTTTAAAGAGAGGTCATTTTACAGGAGGCCTCTCCTTGAATTCAGTTCAGTTCAGTCAAGGGTTTTTGTCATTAGCTTCACAGACTCAAAAGCGAATAAAAATGGATTCATTTTTCAGAATCCAGATCTTACTGACCAAGCTAACGTGATTGACGGATAAAATTGGAATTGCATTTTATTCATCTGCAAACATATATTCTAGTTACAAGCATCAGAATATTGGCACTCATTGCGGTCAGATCATTTAGGAAAACAAGTGACAATCAAAAGTTGTTTCATGGGCATGGAATCAGACCAAGGAGAATCAGATTACTTCAAATGTTCTGTGGATCAGGCTAAATTCATCTGGCTGATCTTTTCTGAGAAGGGGTGCCTTGCCTGACGAATTCAGACCCGTGTCAGGTGTGTTCTTTGTGAACGTGCCCACCATGTGTATATTAGATCTCGGTCCATTGGCGAACTCGCCTCTTCTGCTTGTCAGTCTGTAGGTGGACCACCAGCTTTTAGGACTGAGGACTAGGACTTTCCCTTTGCTGTTTCCACGTCTGACCAAGTCCATCGTAAGTGGTACCACCTTTACCTTCAGATTTGTGAACATTCGTTTACTGGTTTCTTCTAGTCTTGCTGAACTTGGGTCGATATTCTCTCTGTTTGGGTGCTTTGCATTCCTCCTTCGTGATCCTTTAAGTACTGATCATAACATTTCTTTTTAGAAGGATCTGTTTAGAAGTTTTTAGAAGCAGTTCCCTCAGGTACCACAAACACAAAACCTTAGGTTTACAAATGACTATAGATATGTAGTAAAGTTGCCCTCTTCAGGAATATTCCATGCGTATAATATAATGATAGCCATTCCTTTGTGTAAGCTGCCATTTTGTGTGATTCAGTTACGTTCAAACGGGGGCAGGTCCAGATTTTGCAGAGCCTGAAACTTACACAGTCTTGCGAACCCTGTTTAAGGAAAACAGAGACACCTTGTTTTCACCTGGCGTGGTCTGCACACATTGCCAGGGCCTCCCAGGATCACGGAAGGGGTCGGGGTCATGAAGGTCCACAAAGGTTCTTCCCGACACATCTTCCTCTGCCTGCAGCCCAAGGGACGCTCCTGACTTAACGATCATCATGTCTCTCTGCCGGCAACAATTTTGTGTTGTTCTTGTGCAAACAGGTGTTTGCTTACAGTTCCCTTTCTTATGGAAGTTGTCAGATGGGAAAAATATACCCCGGATGAAAGTCACCTTTCGCTTATTGAAACCCACATGCATACTTTTTTTTTTAAAGTTATACGTAAGAGTCACGTAATTAGTATCAAGTCTCTTATGTATATTTTTTTAGCAAAATGATTATTATAGTAATTATTTTAAAACAGAAAATTTGAGGATCTAATTACAAATAATATATTTGGTGCTTAATGCAAATGTGTGTGTGTTATTGGTGTGTGCTGTCTTAATTATGGATGATTAATTTTTGGACCATTAGTAATTTTAAAGGTAATACGTGTTTGTCTCAATTCAAAGAGTGTAGAAGTGTATATAAGAAGAAGAATATTCTGTTCTTCTGCACTCCACGCCAGCCATCTGTTGGACATATCATCCACTGCACTTTCCTCTGTGTGTGTGTGTGTGTTGTGTGTGTATGTGTGTGTAATATGTATGCACAAATACACTGTCCTTTTTTTTTTTTAATAAAAATGTGATTATACCAGATGCATTCCTTTTTCCTAAGAGTTACATAGCATCTTGTATGGAATACTATATTCCCCATACTGTATAAAAGCCTGTTAAACCTTTCCCCTGATGGTAAGATATTTCTAGAATTTTGCAGTATAAGTAAAACTGCAATAAACTTACTTATCTAGTCTTTCCTGCTGGTCCTCTAAAAATATGTACTGCGTAGTACACGATGCTAGAAATTTATAAACGTATAAACGAAGTACATTTTCTAAAAGTTTGTGGAAACTCACACTCCTGCTAACATGTGGGTGAAAACTGTTGCTCATTAAATGTGCCATTTTCTGGTCGCTCCCAGCATTACATATTGCTTTATGTTTGTTCCCACTTCTGTGTATATGTCTGTTCAGAGCTTTTGCATATTTTTTGTTGAATTGTTTACTTTTTTTATAAACCACTTTGTGTCATATATTTATTAAGGTACTAAAAGTTTCTCTGTTATATGTTACAAATATTTTCTTCAAGCGATTTTCAAAAACTTTATTCAGATTTTCTTCTGACTTTAAAGATATTTAATTTCATGAAGTCAAATCTCTCATTTGTTTTTATCAAATCTGGTTTCCTGTCTTGCTTAAGATGACCTCCCCTGTCCTCACAGTAGTATAAATAGTACTTTAAGATTTTATTTATTTGTTAGATTGAGAGAGGCAAGGAGAGAGTGAGCACAAGCAGGGGAAGCAGCAGACAGAGAGAGAAGCAAACTTCCCGCTGAGCAGGGAGTCCGATGTGGGATTCGATCCCAGGATCCTGGGATCTCGACCTGAGCCAAAGGCAGATGAGTAACCGACTGAGCCTCCCAGGTGTCCCACATTTTGCATATTTTTAAAGATTTGATTTTCATAGTTAGATCTTAGTTCTCCTGGAGTTATGTCTTTTATTTATTTCTGGTGGGTTAAATCAATGCCATTTAATTAATAACCCATTTTTTCCACTGCTTGAAGTTTTCATATAAACTTCGATAATTATTTGGGTTCCTTAAGCCATTTAAATGCTAATTAACTAATCTCGACTGCGATCATACTGTTTGGATTACTGTAACTATGTCGAAATTTATCATACATACCTGGTAAGATATCTTCATCTTTCATTTACCTTCCAAAAATTCTATGGAAATTGTTACTTAACAAATGCATTTTTAAATATTTTTATTAAAAATGTTTCAAACTTACAAAAAAGTAGAAATTATACTGAGATTCATGACTTATACCCATTACCTGCATTCAACAATTGTTAACATCTTACCATATGTTTCTGCCTTTGTTTTTTCAGTGTGCACCTTGAATGTAAGTTACAGACATTCTGACTTTTATTGCCCTCGTCACGAATACTTAAAAAGAAAAACATATCCTGCCGTCAGTTAAAAATAGCCACGTCGGCACTTTGATTGTGGCTATATTTATTTCTTCACTTGAAAGTGGGGGTGTCTTGTCTTCAAAGACATTGGCTCGTCTTTAATCCTGACAACATTTTATTATCTGTCTACACAGGTCCTGTTGCTTTCTTGGTAAAATTACATGGTCGTTTTACAGATTTTATCACTTGTGAATGTATTTTTCCCCCATTTTTAACTGGAAATACAGCTTCCAGTATAAATAAAGTTACGAATTTCTACATATTTCTCAATTTCGCTTCATGTGTTTAGAAACTTTATTAGGTGCTTACACATTTATATTTGTTGTGTCTTCTCCAGGAATTAGCATCTTATCAATGTGAAATTCTCTTTTTTTGTCTGTAATACTTCTCGCTTTAAAGTTTTCTCTGTTAATAGCCACACCAGCTTTTTTATGCTCATGTCCCATTGTTTCCATTCCTTTACTGCTCTGTATCTATATATTTAGAGTGGGTCTTGTTACCAGCGGTAGTTGAGACCTGAAATCACTAACTCCCTGATGGGCTGTTCAGTTTGTTTGCATTTAATGTTACTATATTTGACTGGTTGTTTTACTATCTTACTTGTGTTCTCTTGAACCCCTTGCTCTTTGTCCCTCCTTTCCTTCCTTTCATCTGAGTTCACTGAATGTTTCCTTCAGCGCTTTGTTCTGTATCTTTCACTGTCTTTCATTGTTACACCTCTTTATACTTTAGGTGGTTACTGTCGAGTTTAGTCTTCATTTTTATCAGTTGCTTTGAATTAATATCATTCTATTTCCATACAACGTAAAAACCTTAAAAAACAATCCATTTGTCCCCCTTTTTGTCCGCTATGCTCTTGTTAAGTGCGGTACTGATAACATTTGTTCTGTATCTGGTGTAGGTTGCTAATATTTAAAACTAAATAGTCAGCTGGTAACTAAAGAATTTTTTATTAAAAGAAAACTAATTTGTCGTATTTTCTCACGTGTATACCATTTCCAGTGCTTCCCATTTATTCAGACAGTTCCAGATTTCTATGTACTATCATCTTACTCTAAAGAACTTACTTTAACATTTCTTAAAGTGTGTTGACAGCAGTTTCTTCTAGCCCTTGTTTATCTGAAAATGCCTTTAGGTGGGCCTCACTTTTTGGGTGTTTTTGCTGGATTTGTGATTCTAAGTTGGCAGACTTTCTTTTGGAAGTGTCCAGTTGTCTCTTGGCCTTCATCTTTTAAGTCAGTGGTCATTCCTGTTGTTATTCTATGTGTAACATGTCTTTTATTCTGGCTGTGCTGAAGACTCTATCTCTTTGGTTTCTAGCACTGGGTCTACAAAGTGTGGCCTTCTGGCTCTCGATCCTGCTTGAGGTCCTTCCTTGGAGGTTTCTGGGACTATGGGCTGCTGATTTCAGTGAAGTGTGGAAAAGTTACCACCATTATTTTTCTTCAAATATTTTTTTTTCTGTCTCGGTTTGTCACTTTTCTTTGGCAGCTCCAGTTACACATGTGATTGATCACTTAATGCTTTCTTACAGGCTCTGAAAGCTCTGTACTGTTTTTTCAGTCTTTTCCTTCCCCGTACCTCAGTTTGGGTAATTGGCCATACTGTGTCTTTAATTCCAGGGTTCTTTCCAGTCTGTTGTTAACGCCATCCGATGGTATATTTTATTTTATACAGTGTGTTTTTCAGTTCTTGGATTTATTTCTGGTTCATTTTTATAGATTTTATGACTGTCTTAAAATTCTCTATCACTTCACTCTTGGTATTCAAATACATATATTTTTTGAAGATTCTTGGACACATCAGTTATTTAAAAATTCTTGTCCACATTTCCACCATCTGAGTTTTCTATGAATCTGTTTAGTTGACTATTTTTTCTCTGGATCATGGGATACATTTTTTCTGTTTCTTTATTTTATTTCTATATTACATTGTGGATAATATCCTCTGTCATCTTTCTGGATTCTATTATCTTTCTCTACAAATAACTGACCTTTATTCTGGTGGCCAGTTAAATTTCTCATAGATTCCCTACACTTATGGAATTTTTAGGACGGTTCTGTTTCTATTTTGACCTTGGTCCTTGAGTCACCAAGGATTTGAGGGGAATAAGAATGTAGATTTGGGAACCACCATCACTGTGGCTCTCTCATGGTTTCACTTGTGAATTCTGTCAAACATTTATAGAAGGAATAATAGCAATCTGACAGAAAATGTTTCTGAAAATGGGAATAAGAACCACTTACCACCTTATTTTATGAAGCCTGCATAATCCTGATACCAGCATCTGACAGACACATGACAAAAGTCGTAAATTAAAGATCAGTCAATATTCCTCATGGACATAGATGCAAAGTTATAGCAAAGTATAACAAATTCAGTCATATATAAAAAAACATAATAAAGCATAACATGTGGATTTTATCTCAGAAATAGCATTTGCTAATTAATATAATCCATAGGAATAGAATAAAGAAAGAAGAAACACTCTGATCATTTCAAAAGATGCAGAAAAAGCTTTTGACAGAAACCTCTGTTGATGGGGACAAATAGATAAGCCAACTAGGGATACAAGACTTCTTTAATCTCTTAAAGAAAGTCTTTGAAAACACTGTAGCCACTGCGATGACCGGGATTGTACTAAGGACTCTCCCTCCGAGTGTAGAAGCAAATGAAGGATGCCCACAGTGCCCACGTCTAGTCTCCTTTAAGCAGGAAGCCCTAGCCAGTGCGTCACATCGAGAAAGAACAGGGCGCCTGGGTGGCTCACTCGTTAAGTGTCTGCCTTCAGCTCAGGTCACGATCCCAGGGTTCTGAGGTCGAGCCCCACATCAGGCTCCCTGCTCGGGGGGAAACCTGCTTCTCCCTCTCCCACTCCCTCTGCTGTGTTCCCTCTCTCACACTGTCTCTCTTTCTCTCTCTGTGTCAAATAAATAAGTAATTTTAAAACACACACACACACACACACATTGAGAAAGAACGAAAAGGCCTAATATTTGAAAGGAAAAAGTAAATCTGTCCTTATTTTTAAATCACATGCCATTTACTGAAAAAAAAAATCCTCAGGAATCTCCAAAAAGTCTGCTAGACTTAATAAGTGCAAGTTTACAGGATACATGATCAACATTTTAAAAAATCATTTATTTTCATATATGAATAACTATCGATTGGAAGTTGAAGTTAATAAAGCAATTTCACTTGCTGTATCACTTTTTTAAAATGACGTATTTGAATAGATTTAACATGATCTATAAGTCTGTACTAAAAATGTAACATTTCTGAGAGAGTACTATACGAATACAGTGATAGGTCATGATTATGAATTGCAAAAATCACTATTGCTAAGATACTGATTCGCTGCAAATATTCCTCCAAAAATGTAATCCCAATTGAAACTTTAGCAGGCTTTCTTGTAGACATTGACAAGCTAACCTCAGATCTATATAGAAATACAAAAGATCTGAAATAGTCAAAACGAGGTGCGCCTGGGTGGCTCAGTCAGTTAGGTGTCAGCCTTCAGCTGGGATCATGATCTCAGGATCCCGGGGTCAAGCCCCGCGTTGGTCTCCCAGCCCAGCGGGGAGCCTGCTTCTCCCTCTCTCACTGCTGCTTCCCCTTCTTGTGTTTGTGCTTATGCTCTCTCTCTCTCTCTCTCAAAAAATAAAATCTTAAAAAATGGTCAAAACAACTTTGTCAAAGGAAAAGCCCAATTGGAGGACTGAACACCCCCTGATTTCGAGGTTTACTGTAAAGTACCCGTAATCGAGACGGTGTGTATTGGTGCGCGGGTAGACAAATAAGTTGGTGGGACTGAGTACAGAAGATACATTGTATAGCCTGTTGGTTTTCACCCAAGGTGTCAAGAAATTTCAACAGAGGAATGGATAGTCTTTTCTACACATGACTCTTGAATTACTGAGGTTTCAGTTGGAGGATAGACTTCAGTGTTAAAGTTAAAATTATAAAAATTTCTGGAATAAAACATAGGAGACAGTCTCTATTATCTTGGGTAGCAAATATTTCATAGCTCCCAGAAAACACTAACCTTCAGATGTTGGTCAGAGGCTACATGGCTTCAGTTGTAAGATGAATATAGTCTGGGGATCTAATGTCTAGCATGGCAATTATAGTTAATAATTGTTAATAAATATATATAAATATATATAGTTAATAAATACCGTATATTATACTTGCAGTTTGCTAAGAGAGTAGATCTTAAGTGTTCTCATCATGCACACATACAGAATGACCATACAAGCTAACGGATGTGTTAACTTGCTTGTGGTAATCATTTCACAGTGTATACATGTATCAAGTCATCACATTGTACAACCTAAATATATACAACTCTTATTCGTCAATCTGACCTCAGTGAAACTGGAAGAAAGAAAAGAAAAGCAGTAACCTTCAAACAAACAAATAATAGATTAGACTTTATCACATTAAGAACTTCTAATCTTTGAAACAACCTTTAAGGAAGTGAAAAGCCACACAATGAGAAAAATATTCTTTGTATTTAGGTCTTCTATAACTCTTAACAACTCAGTAATAAGACAAAGTAAAAATTACATGAAAGATTGACCTTTTAAATTTTAAGTAAAAATGTGAAAGGCCTTAAAGGAGGTTCAGTGTTAATACAAATGATATGAAGTGAAATACAGTGTATGGAATGTCTCTCTGAGAAGAGAGCATGTTGGATCGAGGCTTCTGAGGGGTTGGCCAGCAAGGAGTGAGAGAAGTGAGCCGAAGCACAGAGAGACCCACAGCTCGACGACTACAGATTGCTAGCGAGCCAAGCCTGGGCCGGTGTTGGAGGCGCAGCAAGAACAAGACAGCCACTTGCCTTGCCGCTGCCTGATGCTTCCAGTCTAATGGGGAGATCGACACGTCAATGAAATAGCTTCACCACATGGTCTAACTATAAGTGGTGCCACGTTCTATAAGGACGCGAAGGGAGTTGGACCTCATCTGAAGGAGTGGAAAGGTTGTGGAGAGAGATTGGGAAAGGAACCGCCATCCTCATTGTTCCAGCTTAATCTGGGCCATGAATATCCTCAAAGTAAAATTGTGTTCTAGGAACCATTAATGGGCTGAATTGTGTCCCCTAAAAAGTTCCTGTGTTGAAATCCTGATTCCCAGAATGTGACAGTATTTGGAGAGATAGCCTTGAAAGAGTAATTAGATAACACGAGACCGTAGGGGTGGGTCCTGATCCTGTATGACTGATATCTTTAGAAGAAGAACTTTAGATATAGACATGACAGGGAGAAGACCATGTGAAGAAAGGGAGAAGATGGCCATCTTCAAGCCAAAAAGAGAGACCTGGAGCACACCCTTCCCTCTCGGTCCTCAGTAGGAACCAACCTTGCCAACACCTTGACCTTGAACTTCTGGCATCCAGACCCATGAGACAATGAGTTTCTGTTGTATAAGCCACCAAGTTTGTGGTACATTATTACAGCAACCCTAGCAAACTATTACAGAGGTCTACGTGATTTTTTGTCTTCTGCAATCAAAATTGTCCGGCTGACTATAGGGGCCAATAGACTTGACTTTGGGGATGGGGAGTGATTAAGTAAGGAGACATCTACCAGGTCATGGTCTCCTGATGTTCCAACCTTGGAGCAGGGACAACAGTCCTTCAGGGAGGACTAAGGTTCACTGCTGGGAGGATAAACCCCAGGAATCTCACCTTTCAGCTTCTTGGTACAGTGGGGTGCAGTGAGATTCTCCAGCTGTGACTCATGCAAGATATCATGGAGAAGAGAAGTTAAGAAAGTCATAATGAGTATACTGGAAAGCAGTTAAGCTCATTTTCACAATAGCATTACATAAAATCAGAAACCCTGCATGATTTGATCTTGTTTGTAATCAGAGCTGCTGTGAACTAATACTCAAGCCCGTGGGACAGGGTGAGCTCAGTGTCCTGACGCAAGCTGGGCACATGTGGCCACATGGACCTGTATGCAGAGTGGGACCCTTTGAGCTTCACCAGAAAAGGCCATGATCCTACTGCTCCATTTCTTGGAGCCCTTGAAATCCCATGGTTGTCTGCCTTTTTGGTGAGGACACCATCAGAGCTGGCCTGTGCCAATGAGAAGAGCAGGGACCTAGCCAGACTCGGAGATTCTGAGAATGAGACTCCCTGCGTCCTGGTAAGAAGAGACCGGTGGGTTATTGGGAAGGTGAGAGTTTGCAGACATGCCTAGAACTGAATCGTTTTCCCAGTGTTTCAGGATACGATTCCCAGTGGGAGCAAGTCGTACTCCCAGTGTTTCCAGGATGGAGCAAACACTTTTCGCAGCAGAAAGACTCGGACAGATGGCACTTAGGAAGTCCCAGAGGAGTGAGGGGACGGGTCAGCAAGAAGAAAAACAAGCTCTCTCATAGAAGACAGGAGATCAATTGATGCCTCATGAGGGGTCGAGGCGGGCCTAGGGGCTCCTGCAGCACACCACGAGTCAGAAGCTGGGAGGGCTCACCATCACCCAGTGCTCAGGGGCCAGGCACTCGGTACTTTCAGGCACATCAGCCTTCCCATCTCTATGCTAACACTTACTGAGTCCCAAGTGTTTATAAAGTGGTGTCATGCCTGCAGTAGGGGAGAGCTTCAAGAGGATAACAGGTTATTCTTTGGTATCCCTGGGCAAGAGTATTATAAGTTTATATTTTACATTTAAGTCTATGATCCATTTTGAGTCAATTGGGGGGGAAGAGTTTAAGGCCTGTATATAGAGTCTTTTTTGCACGCGGATATCCAGTTGTTAAAGCACCCTTTGTTGAAAAGACTATCTTTGTTTCTTGTGTTGTTTTTGCCTCTGTCATGGGTGATTTGCCTGTATTTATGTGGGTCTAGTTTGGGCTCTGTTCTGTTCCATCGATATGTTTGTCTTTTCTTTCTCTACCTACCTCACCATCTGGATCACTGTAGCTTTATAGTAAATCTTGAAGTCAGGTAGTGTCAGTCCTCCAACTTCATCTTCAATATTGTGTTGGCTATGCTGGGTCTTTTGCCTCTCCCTGTAAACACATATTTCATTCTGGGGAGGGGGTATTGTCATGTAAATAGTAATTTGTTTTTTAATTCAAATTCCACTTGTTCGTTGCTGGTGTATAGGAAATGACTGCCTTTGGTATGTTGACTTTGTATCCTGTGACCTTGCTCTAATAATTTATTAGTTCCAGAAACATTTTTATTGATTCTTTCTGTCTACATTGATAGTCATGCCATGTGTGAACAGTTTCATTTCTTCTTTTCTAATCAGTATGCCATTTATTTCTTTTTCTTGTCTTATTGCATTAGCAAGGGCTTCCAGTACAGTGTTGAAAAAGATTGGTGAAAAAAACATCCTTGCCTTGTTCCTGATCTTAGTGGGAAAGCTTTGAGTTGCCCACCATTAAGTATGATGTTAGCTATAGGGTTTTTTTAATAGATATTTATCAAATTGAAGAAGTTCCCCCTATGCCTAGTTCACTGAAAGCTTTTATTATGAGTGACTGTTGGATTTTGTCAAATGATTTTACTGCATCTACTGACAGGATAATGTGATTTTTCTTTTTAGTCTCTTGATATGATGGGTTACTTTAATTGATTTTTTTCAGCACTGAACTTGACTTACATACCTGGGATAAATCATAATCGGACATGTATAATTCTTTTTATACAGTGTTATCTTAGATTTGCTAACATTTTGTTGAAGATTTTTGCATTTATGCTATGAGAAGTATGAGTCTGTAGTTTTCTTGTAATGTCTTTGCACAGTTTTGGTATCAGGGTGATGTTGGCCTTATGGGGTAAGTTAGGAAGTGTTTCCTCTGTTTCTGTCCTCTAAAAGATATTATAGAGTATTACTATGATTTCTTCCTTCAATGTTTGGTAGAATTCACCATTGGAACCCAGCTGGGCCTACTACTTTCTGTTTTGAAAGATTGTTAATTATCAATTCAACTTCTTTAATAGCATAGGCCTATTTGGATTATCTATTTCTTTTTGTTTGTTTCAGCAGATTGTATCATTCAAGAAATTGGTCTGGGACGCCTGGGTGGCTCAGTCGTTAGGCGTCTGCCTTCGACTCAGGTCATGATCCCTGGGTTCTGGGATTGAGTCCTGCATCAGGCTCCCTGCTCAGCGGGGAGCCTGCTTCTCCCTCTCCCAACTCCCCCTGCTTGTGTTGCCTCTCTCGCTGTGTCTCTCTGTCTAATAAATAAATAAAATCTTAAAAAAAAAAAAAGAAATTGGCTTATTTTATGCAGGTTATCAAATTTGTGGACATAGGGTTGTTGAGAGTATCCTTTCATTATCCCTTTAATTCCTTTGGGATCTGTAGTGACATTCTTTCTCCCATTTCTGATAGTAGTTATTTATATCCTCTTTTTTTTCTTAGACTGGCTAGAGAGGCTTATTGTTTTTATTGATCTTTTTAGAGAACCAGCTTTTGGTTTGGTTGATTTTTCTCTATCAATTTCCTGTTTTCAAGTGCACTGATTTCTGCAATAATTCTTCTCATTTCTTTTCTTCTGCTTCATTTGGATTTAATTTGCTCTTCTTTTTCTAGTTTCCTGAAATAGAAGGTTAGATTTTTTTATTTTATATCTTTATTCTTTTCTTTTTTTAAGATTTTATTTATTTATTTGACAGAGAGAGAGATCACAAGTAGGCAGAGAGGCAGGCAGAGAGAGGGGGAAGCAGGCTCCCCACTGAGCAGAGAGCCTGATGCGGGGCTCAATCCCAGGACCCTGAGATCTTGAGCTGAGCCGAAGGCAGAGGCTTTAACCCACTGAGCCCCCCAGGCACCCCTATCTTTATTCTTTTCTGTTGTGTACATTTACTGTTAATAAATTTCCATCTAAACACTGGATTCCTTGCATCTCTCAAGTTGTGTTGTGTTTTCATATTCATTTATAAATCATTTTAAATTTTTCTTGATTTCTTTTATGACCTGTGTGTTATTTGGAAGTGCTTTCTTTGTTTACTCTCCAGGTATTTGTGGGATTTCCCAGCTATTTTCCTACTATTGCTATCTAGTTAATTTCATTGTTGTCTAAAAAGCATGCACTGTATGATTTCTGTTCTTTTAAATTTGTTAAGGTGTATTTTGTGGCCTGGAACATGGTCTGTCTTGGTGAATGTTCTGTGTGATCTTGAAAAGAATGTATTTTTGACAGTTGTTAAAGCGGTCTACAGGTGTCAATTACGTACAGTAGTTTGATGGACTTACTGAATTCACACACGTCCTCACTGATTTTCTGCCGTCTGGATCTGCTCGTTTCTGATAGAAGGACACTGAAATCTCCAACTATATTAGTGGATTTTTCTAATTCTCCTTGGCAGTTCTGTCCGTTTTTGCCTCACATATTTTGATGTTCTACTGTGAGGCACCGACAAGTTAAGGATTGTTACATCTTCTTGGAGAACTGTCCCCTTCATTATGATGAAATGGTCCTCTTTCCTGCTGATAACTTCTGCTCTCAAGTCTCTCCTGTCTGAAATTAGTACGGCTGTTCTCATTTGCTTGTGAATCATGTAGTCTGCTGTCTTTCTCCATTCACTGACTTTTAATCTCTATGTGTCTTTATATTTAAACTGGGTTTCTCGTAGACAACATATTGTTGGTTGGACCTTGTTCTTTAGTCCATTCTAATGACCTCTTTTAATCGGTTTATTTAGACCACTGACATTGGAAGTGATTCTAGATATAGTTGCATCAATACATGCCAGGCTTGTTACTCTTTTCTATTTACATCTGTTCTCTGTTCCTATTTTTTCTTTCCCCTCTTTTTCCATCTTTTCTGGCTTTAATTGATTATTTTATATGATTCCATTTTTTTCTCCCTTCTTAACATATCACCTATATTTTTTTTCACCTTTTTTAATGGTTGCTCTAGAGCGAAAGATTTTTTTCAGATCCTAAAGCCAATAGAACATGAAGTTTTGCTCAATGTATTTAGATGTAAGGAAAACCAAATTAAAACCATCATATGCCCCATCATATGCCACTACATGTTCAGTGGAATGGCCAAAATTAAAAATACGATCAATACCCAGGTGATGGCAAGGGTGTGAAGCTACTAAAATATTAACACACTGCTGGTAGGAGGATAACATGTACAACTCTTTGGAAAGAATTTTGGAAGTTTCTTAACTAGCTAAAGATCTTGCTTTGTGACTCCATTCTCAGGATGCTCGAGAGAAAAAAAAGCGTAGTGTTCACACAAAGACTCGGACACAAATGTTAACCGCAGCCCTATTTGTAACACATCTAAACTGGACACGACCCAAATGTCCAACAACAGGTGCTTGGATAGACAGCTTTCTGGTATTTCTACAGTGGAATACTGTTCTTTTCAGCAATTTAAAAAATTAGGAATTGCTGACTCCTGCAACAACATGAATGAGTCACACAGACGTTTTGTTGAGTCAAATAGTGTGTACCATATGAAGACATTTTTATGATGCACAGAATAGGCCAAACGAATTAGTGGTGCTGGTGATTGTGATAGAAAGCAGACGGGCAGTTGTGGGCATTGGGTGAAGGGCACTGAATTGGAGGAGAGCAGGAGGGATTTCTGGATGATGAAGACGTTCCTTGTCTTCACCGATGTGGTAGTTTGAGACTATATATATTTTCATACTCCTTGAACTTTATCCTTCAAATGTATGCACTTCATTCTATGTAAATCACACCTAAATTAAAGTATGAGAAACAAAAATATACATTCCAGAAATATGGTTATGTGGTAAATATGAACCATCTTTTTTCAAGTGTTTTGTCCTTAAACAAGACAGAGCATGTCAAGTCTATCGGTAAGTCTTTAGACGAAATCATTCAAAAAATAAATAGAATGGTTTTTAATTCCCCAGATGAGATCAAATCTCCTTTCTGAGGGGATTAGGAGTTGATGAGCTCATCGAAGCCCACAGAATATGCACAGTGATGAGTAAGCTTTTCACTCAGTTTAGAATCATTAGTGCATGAACTACTTCCACATTTGGCGTGGCTTTGGTGGCCTTCCATAGCTCTCTTTATGGGGATTCTGTGTGGACGTCTGTGAGGCATCGCACATTTGGAGCCATTCCGTGCTGTCCTTCAAGATGGCGGGCATCGTATGCGGTCACAGGGACTTTTCGGCAGGTTCGGAACTGCCCTCATGGCTGCTATTGCAAACCCTTCTCCGCATCTTCTAGAACCCCTTCTTAGGCTCGCGTTAACACGGACATCATTTCCCCAGGACGAGATATACATTCCACCAGCCATCCTTGTCACTGGCGTGGGCCCACTCCTGACGCTCCCTAGAGGGCATCCCCTGCATCGGGACTTCGGCTTCTCCAGAAGGCCCACGGGCGTAGTTCGCCTCAGCGGTGGAACAGAGCTCAGCTGGGCACTGTGCAGAGGGGACAGGGGTCAACTCCGAGTGTTGCTAGCTTTTATATCTCACTCCTAATTTTCTTGCTCGCATAATTCCTGCCCAAAAGGAAGAGGAGCAGCTACTGTCTTCCCTGATTCTGCTGGCCGTTAGCTCTGATGTCCAAGGGGCAGGGGTCTCGCTTGTGAGCCGGTCCAGTCACAGCACCCAGGGGCTCTTTGCAAACTGTTTAAAAAGGATGCTTCTCCAAAGCTCTTTTTTCTCTATTAGTTAATGGGTAGTCTATAAGCTGGAAATATATATTTTAAGTAAATTTTGTTGTTTCTGTTATCTTACTGTTTACCTTTGCTTATCAGCATAGTATCTTTTTTTATTATGATTTCTTGTTCTCTTTTAGAGAATCTCTTTTATACTTTGAATACATCAATTTATCTGACATTGCTAAAATGTCTGTCCTTTAACATATAATATTAGGTGATAATTTTTGTAGGTGTCGATTATAATTACTCCATTGGATAGTTGACAAATGACAGTGGCTTCTCTCTTTATACCCGGAATTAATACTGAAACATGAAAAGGTGATATTCATCTGAGGAAATCAATGCAGACTTTGGCCAAGAATGAAGTTACCTAATGTCTAGAGAAGTGCATCCTTTATTTAAATTAAGCATCTCTTTCTACCTGCCATAGTAGATGCAGAAGGGCCTCATTCTGCTAGGTATGTGTTATGTTTCATCTGAAGAACCTGAAATGTAGGGAAACTTAAGTTCTCATGTGAAATTGCTAATGTCTTCGCTTGATTTAAAGTGAGAGTAGTGCCTGTTGACTATGTAAGGACTCTCAATTCCAGAACTAATACAGTGATTTTTTTTTTTAGGCAAGTAAATTTTAAGTTAGGATGATTTTTAATAGCGAATTCCTCTGTGACACACATTTGCTCAAGAGTGATTTCCCTTGGACATGTAGTCATTTTTCTCTAAATGATAATTCGTGAAGAAGCAACATAGGATTCCATAAAATTAAGAATTGAGAACTTGAATTTAAAGTTGACTTCCCCCCCAAAAATAAATATGTAATTTTATTCACTCACTTCAGTGAGCTCGTCGCTATCCCGCACTTCTGCTTACGTCGAAGAGTTACGTGTGTTATTTGTGTTGTTGGCAGCAGTATGAGTCAAATGTCCCTTCTGTGGTCTGGACTCTGCAGCTGTTCAAGTAATATTTGCAGAGAATCCATAGCATCTTGAGTCTGGTTTAATGTTTCAAAAATAGCCACAATGAGTTGTGTTATCAGAGAAGCAGTTATCGTAAACATGAGTTACTTAAGTTATTTAATCCTGTGATTTAAAATTCCTTGAAGATGAGGTTTAAAAACAAGATCATTAAAATGGTAATTTAAGGGGGAAAACGGTTTAACCTAGTCTCTTTTCAAATACTGTATATGATGGGATTTTAAAATGAAACGGAAGAGTTAATATAAGGCTCAACAGTAGTTTCTAAACCAAGCACCTGCTAATACCCACCCCAGAGGCCTGCTCCTTACTTAGCCACTGGGCCTCAGTTTACCCAAGAGCCGCCACATTGTGATGAAGACCACCTCGTAATAGAAACCTGGTCTTCGATTAGCTCTTTGTGGATGAGCGTTCTAAGATATGCAGGCACGGATTTATTTTTCTTTTCCTTTTCCTTTTTTCTATTTTCCATAACAGTTTCTTTTTTGTGCTGGACTATCCAAACACTTTAACCTGGGTCCCCAAACACTAAAGGAACAGAGTTTCTTTGATTAGTAAAAAGTTTGACTTTAAAACTATTTTTCTACTGATACGTGAGTAAAGGGGTGTCATTTGATACTGAAGTTGTTTGAGTTTCCAGCATAGTTTTCAGTGTGAACGACAGCTTTCTGGCTCTCCCCCGGGGCACTCCTGCCATCTGTGTGGCCCCCACTTGGCCTCCAGATCCACTTTGACCTGTAGGGGCAAGGGCCACCCAGCTTCCTTGCCCCCCACCTCCAGCTTCCGTGTGGATTCAGTGGTGACGTTGACAAGAGATGAGAGGGTGGCAGGAGGGAAGATTTGGTGCATTCGCTGCCCTGGCTTTGCCCTGTGGGCCCTGGCCTCATGGGGCTTCTGCGGAAAGCTGTGTATCCTTGGCCTCCCTTCAGCCCGTCGGTCAGTCCTCCCCTCCCCCTGGGAATGCCGTCTCTTTCATGTTAGGACCCTGGCCGAGAACTTGGGAATGAAATCGGTAGTGTTACTGTGTTTTAAAACTGGGCCACGTTATTCGGAAGGCCAGAATGAGGTCGGAGCCTAGTGAGCAGTGAGGGTAGAGAAGTCTTCCGTTCTGAGCTCACTGTGGAAATTAGCCAGGCCTGCAGCCTCTTTGAGTTCCAGACACTGACACAATCATATGAGAACTCAGTCTTCATGTGTGTATATGTAAATATACGATCGTCATATCTCTGTCTGAAATCCAGCTGCATGTTTCTGCTTTTCTTCCGATAGGACAGCGCATCTGTGGCTGGTGAACTTTGCAGAGTGTGGGGGCGCACAGGGGGTGGGGAGCATACTGGGAGAGGAAGCCACCTGAAATCCTGCATGCTGTGTGCTGTCCTCTCCTTTGGTCGAGGTCTGTGATTCTGTGATCTTCTGATGTGGGAGGGGGATTTTAAGATAGGACGGCCCTGGTGAGAGGTCAGAGTGTCTGCACATCCTGATGGATCCCGTGTCTTTAGCTGCGCTGCCTGGTCTGGGCCGATGCATGGGGTTGAGGAGAAGGGAGGGAGGGAGGGGGGCTTTGTCACCGTAACTCCTGCGGGTGTGACTGTGCCTCCCCTTGGCTCTGCCTGACCCGCAGAGCCTTCCGCCTGTCCCCGTCTCCACTGCTGCCGTCCGATTCGTGCTGCTGTCCTCCCTCATTGCATCGCGGTGGTCTCCTGAGCGACTGCTCCCCATCCTCCCTTCCCCTACGGCTGTCCAAGTCACGCTCCCCCAAGGCCTCGCTACAGTGTGGAGCACGTCCGCCCTCTGCCCACAGCCTCGGCTGTGCGACCGTCTGACTGGGAATAGCGGACTCCCGCCGTGTCTCCAAGCCGGGCAGCGCCCCGGGCTGTGCCTCAGCCCCTCCCATCAGCCAGACTGGCTTGTTCCTCAGGCCTTCCGTGCTCTTCGTGGACATATTAGGACCTCCACACCTACTCATCTCCACTGGGACTCCCACAGCTCTCCATGGCTCTGCCTCTTTTACAGTGATTTCTACAAGCTCATTCAAACAAATTTTTTCCCTTATTTTCTGCGTATTCTCCATATTAGAATGTTAGTTCTATAAGAGCAGGGCTGCTTGATTCAGTACCGTAACTGTGCCTGATACGTAGAGGCAGTCAAAAATTGGGGAATGAGTGAATGTAGTCAAACTCCCTGAAAGTATAACGTAGGCATCGCATTGGGCTCTTGGTTGTCTTTGCTGACTGAGTTATACAAGATCCAAGATCGTACCTAGAGTCGCTAGCGTGTTAGCGTAGCCTCCGTCCCTTTCACGGTTGGTTCTTAGAACACATGATGAATTAAGTGCCTATCCCAGTTAGACCTACAGTCCACTCGTGATTCCAGTTTACATTATTATCTTCAGACAACATGGCCATCTAACCGATTTGCAATTGAGAGTAAAAGAGGAATGATTTACTAAGGCATTTAATAAAAACTTTCTTACCTGTTTATTCTTACTTTTCCAGTTACCCGTAAAATAATTACTATTGAATTGTTTTGTCTAAGAAACTTTGACAGTGAAATCTGAATGACAGCTGAGTCATAATCTTCTCGACCCTAAAGTAACCACACTACCTGTGAAATCCCATCCAGGGAGAAAATTGGTTCCTTGCATCCTACAGGGCCCAGTTCTGTGAACATTTCTTGTTTTGTGGATTTACGGGATAAGAAATCTTTTTTGAGGTAAAGCTTGTTAGGATGTTTAGCCAACAGAAGTAAATGTTGAGATATATATGTGAATTAAACGAGATTGGATTATTTCAGTATTTTGAAACAGTCATAGTTTCATGTTCTGTTTCTGTTTAATGAATTTATCTGTTGAAGAAACACATAACAAACTCGTTCTTTTAGAAGCCCAAATCCAGAAATATTCTTCCTTTAAACCACAAAGTGCTTAGGAAACTCCCTCATCAAGAAGATCGGGAGTTTCCTGACCATGTTAAGGATTTGGATCTTCACGTGGCATCTGTTTGGGGGTCACAGGAAGGGCGCACAGAAGTCTCCCCAGCTATGTAGTCTGCCCCGACAGAGAGCAGCGTTCTGAAGACAGGTGAGGTGTAGAAGTGATCCTTAAGTAGGGAAATGGCCTAAAGGAAGCGGGCCGATGGGAAAAAAGGGGTCCCGCCAGTGACTGGCGCCCAGGACCCAGGGAGCAGCCCAGGCAGGGTCTCGTGGACCCGGGAGTCAGCGGCGGGTGGGCTCGGGACCCAGGGCAGGGCTGTGCCCCCTGAGGGGGACCCTCTGTGGGGCTAGCAGAAGTAAGGCACTGCAGCAGCGGCAGATTCCTGAGCCTCGTTAGACTGTACATATGAGCTAGAAATGGTCACCTCTCGTTCCTTACACAGTTCTGTATCTTTCTTGATAATTTGCCTTTCAAATTATGTGACTTGCTGCATAAAAGTGAAAGTCCGTCTCTTCAGATTCTGTACTAATCAGCAGTTCGTGCCACTATTAGGCACAGGTTTCATTCAGGGCAGCCGCCTGTCACTAGACCAGATCTGTTCAAACGGTAGGACGAGGTCCCTTCGAAGTCTTCAAGCAGTTTTTCCTTTTCCTGCAAGAAGAAAGTTTAAACCGAACCACATTTACACAAAAGAAGTCAAAATGTGAATGCAAAGCAGCTGAAAAAGAGAGCTGGTTCCACGTGGAGGTTAGAGCTTGCACCGAGCTGGAAGGCTGCTCGGGGCCCCCGGGCTCCCACGTCGAGGACCACGCCAAGGACCACGCGGAGGACAGAGAGCGCGGAGCCCCGCCCACGCGCTGGCCTGGTCCGGTGCTCCTCGCGCCGCGGGGAGGCCTTTCATTCCTCCGCACTCACGTTTTCCTGTCAGCACTTGGGGTACATCTTTTTCTTCGAGGTTTCTTCACCCTGTACATTGGCAGAACTCCACGCGGCCTGAGGTGGGCCCGGAGCCGTGGCCAACTGTCCTGCTTCCAGCAGTCACACGAGGCAGCGGGGGTGCTCGGTAACCCTTCGCGGGTGGTAACGGAGGTGACCTGGGTCCTTCCAGGTGAAGCAACCCTGCTCTTCCTTTCCACTGACTTCCCTGCCAAGTAACGCCCGCCACGGAAGCCTTCTTCCTGCAAATGCACAAGTCTTTCGAGCCTTTACTGCAGGGGTGCCAGGCTGACCCGTTTTGTGTTCTTGTGTTTCAGAGACCGTGTCATCGGTTTGATGATGACTGCCTGTGATCTTTGCTCCGTAACAAAACTGTGGCCGGTTACAAAACTGACAGCAAATGATATATATGCAGAGTTCTGGGCCGAGGTATGTTTTTGATTTTTACATGCACATTAGAAGTGAGAAAGAGTCTGTTGAGAAAGTAAATATATGGGCACGTTGGTAACAACGTCTTAGCAGCTGAGGTCGCTAATTACTTCAGAAGACTACTGTCCATCCCATGCGACAGTGGCATTAGCATGTCTGCACACGTGTGAGAACATTTATACGGACATCTGGCCTTGACATTATGGGTCCCTCCGTGTCACAGGCTATATGTGTCTGCGGTTGGAAATTGTGGACATAATTACCTTGTACCACAGACCGACGAGATTCCGTAAATATTCCAGATAGTGCACCTGCAAATTATGAGTTCCACAGAATATGTGGAATATGATATTCTTCTGACTCGTGATACTCCAGACATGTGAGGCAACCGTGGAACTTACTTTCATTAGTACCTTTTCTTGACTGAATTATCTCAACTATCAGAAAACGTGTGTTTTATTTCTCAGTGTGCTTTCTGAATTGTCCAAGAAGTAGAATACTCTCTTGTTCACGTGAACCCACAAATGCCTAGCCCCCTGCGTATTCGAAGATCATTAGGGAAACAAGTGAAGTCAGATGTTTGTGGACCTCATTTGGTTTGCAGAAGTAGAAGTAAATTTGGAGGGCGAACAGTTTGGTCATTGCTGATTCGTACCACTCAGCCTCACCGGATAAAAGAATGGCTGTAAAAAGTAAAAACCAGTCAGTCTTTCAGCTCATTGTTCAGTAGAAACGATTTATAATGTTAAATTTTTTCACAATGGCAAAGCCAAACAGTATCTGTTGGGTGAGGACCACAGGCCTGGAGTGTTATTTCTCCAGAATGCGTACACAGTGTGCGGGCAGACTCTTGCATGCTTCTTATTTTATAGTGCGTATCCCAGAATCTAGTTACTCTCAGACTCAGTTAAGAAGGTTATTTTAAAGATACGTGTCTGAACTATAATCTCTGACTTTAGTACCTGTTAACTTAATTAGCATATGTGTCTAGAAGTAGCAACCTGGTGTACATTCTGTAAATATCATGTAAGGAAAACTGGTCTGAAGTTAGCTTATTGTTTTGCAAATAATTTTATTTAACTGATATAATCCATACTTTCATAACTGTATTTGCATTCTAAAATATGAAGCAGAATGTGACCGATATGCAGATTTTCCCCTCTGTTCTGCGCTGAGTGAACAGTGCACACAGACGGATTACGCTCCCAAAGTACTCACGGACGCCGTCTGCAGGGGCCTCGCAGTCCAGGGGACGAGGCGGAGGTCACCCCTGCATCTTGCCGGCTCGCCTCCCAGATGTGCGCTGGGTCCCGTCTCCATCCCCACCACCCACCCCTCTCCCTGCCTTTTCTTTTGGAATTTGACTAACAGTCCCACAGAGTGTGCCATTTGATGTCCTGGTGCTGGAGACGGGCGTCCTCTGGACCACTTGGGATCAAACCTCAGACCAGCTTGGTGACTCTTCCCTGTGCCTTCGCTGTCACATCTGCAGGCTAGCGATGGCTCTCGTTCTGTTCCCAGTCTGTCCCTCCGTGCTCTTGTGGAAAAGGCAAAAATCACGAACTTGATCTCTAAAACCCACTGCCTCGCCAGGCTATTCCACGTCTCAGCTGCTCTGCATTCACTGAGTTAAGTCCCTCTCGCAGCCATCTAGGTCAGCTTCGCTCCCCTCCCTGCACCCCCCGAACCCCCCGCCCCACACTGGGCCAGATCTCCCTTGGATACATACTCTGCAGAACTCCGTTGTTTTCCTCTGTAGCACGGATCCTGTTTGTGAGTGCTGTATAGAGTCAAATCTTTGTTCATTCAGTATTTTTACTTACGGGGCTTTTAATAACCTTGAGCAGGGGCTGGGTTATTTTAACTCACTTAGAACAGGAAAGGAAAAAGTTTGAGACCACTGAGTTCATATTTAAAGTGGTAACACTGGAGCAGAAGCTGTACTCCAGTTCCTCTGTCCCTCAGTAGATCCCTTCCCAGGGGTTCTCGTCATTGGTGCGTGGCCTCTGTCCTGCAGTAGATCCCTTCCTGGGAGTTCTCGTCATCGGTGCTTGGCCTCTGTCCCTCAGTAGATCCCTTCCTGGGGTTCTCGTCATCGGTGCGTGGCCTCTGTCCTGCAGTAGATCCCTTCCTGGGAGTTCTCGTCATCGGTGCGTGGCCTCTGTCCCTCAGTAGATCCCTTCCTGGGGTTCTCGTCATCGGTGCGTGGCCTCTGTCCCGCAGTAGATCCCTTCCTGGGAGTTTGTGTCATTTGTTTGGAATCTACCTTAGCAAATCTAGGATGTGTTTAGTTCTGCACCTCTGATTTCTAAAAATAAGCTTGATTGTAAAATAATTAAAATAATTGAATAATGAAGAGATGTGAGGAAATAGTGGAGTAGGAACGTAAAAGTTGAGGTATGTTGAGAAAGATTTTAACCATCTTTAACGAATTATGAAAAAGAGGAAGATAATTTACAATCTATAAATTGGGGTTAAGAATATATAACTCCTAGTATTTCATGAAGATTAAATGAAGTATTTGCATGTTACCTATCCTAGAGCCCGTAAAATAGAAATTCTTCAATAAACATCTGTGGGTATAACCTTTGTGGTGATGTGTAGCCACTTACGCTGTATCTTTACTAACACATTTTAGCAGACCAGTATTTCTCTCTAAAGCCTCGCTTCATCCAGTTCAGTGTACGTGAAAATTCATTTTGAAAATAAGTGAGAAAAAGGCTTTGAGGTTATTCCATGCTTGTTCTTCTTTTTCCTCTTCACTATTATATCGGTCTCCTCTTGTTACAACTTTCACTAACTTCTGTACAATGAAATTGGGAGAGATGACTGCGTTCCTGGTAATTCTGTTGAAAATAACATAGGATAAAAGCCAAACAATGATATGTTGTTTTTATTGTTTTGATATGTGTTTGGGTCAGTTAACTAAAAACGTTATCCATCGTGAAGAAAATTAATGAATAAAGGGAACAACTCATTAATACCAAGACTTCAGAGCTGTTTCTAAGTTGAGAAAGCTTGGTTTTTCCCATTTCTCTTAGGGCGATGAGATGAAGAAGTTGGGAATACAGCCTATTCCCATGATGGACAGAGACAAGAAGGACGAGGTCCCACAAGGCCAGGTATGGATTCTATTGAAAAGTCAAATAATTTAAGGCAGTCATAAAATCACACGTAAATTCAGAGCATACGCCATCCGGTAGGACCCAGGACCACTTGAAATCTTCCGCATTTAGATGGAGTTTGGGGCTAGTAAGGCCAGGATAGGAAATCAGAGTTGGGTTTAAAGAAGCCACGACTACCCGGGCCGTGAGCTCTTTCCACAGGTGGAGTCACAGCGCTGATTGAAATGGAGGGATGGACAAGTTTGAATTGTTAATATTTTTAACAAGTAGAAAAGCTTTTTCATTGAATGTGCAAAGGTGTTTTTTAGAGAGTAACATTAAATAGATTTTCACCAGGCCCCCTTTTCCTAACAAAAAACACATAGTGTTTTAGTTACATTCTGCATTTCGTCTTACCGACTGTTGATATTATTTTTGCAAGTCTTACCTCATGATTTATGTCGATGTTTTGACGTTTTGACAGCTCCCGTGCCTGTCAGTTTTGCAGGTGTGGTGTGATCTCTCTCTCAGATTATGGTGTTTTTAAAGTACCAGTGTTCTAACACCATAGCCGGGAAGTTAGTTATGGACAAATAATGATAATGTAGAATTTCGTTTAGAAAACATTTCAGAAAACTCACAGGATGATGGTTTTGGATAAGTTCTCAGGCCTTCCTCTTTCATTTAAAGTTAATTTATTCACTGTTCATACCAAAGTTGAGGCAAGTCTGGAATTTTCGGAGATGTCAGCATAGAGAAGGGCTGCGTGGCTCTCTCACCCACTCGGTCCGTGGTCCGTGGTCCGCCGTGTGCTCGCGTGCCTCGCCGCCGCATCGCCCGGGGCTCTCACGGTTCCTTCCCCGCTGAACACGCATGACGTGCCCAGCCCCACACGCCTCGTGCGTGTGGTTCTCGCAGTTCAGTTTCTTGTTAAGAGTGTTTAGGGAACTTTCCCATATATGTGCTCACAGAGATCTGCCTTCCTTGCCTGGCCTCTGCTTTTCATGTCCTGTTGTAAAGTTCCTGTCCAACTATGTGGTTATATAAACACTCGCCCCTCTTTTCTTCAGTTACTCTTTCTTTCATCATTTTGTATTTGATTTGTTAATTCCTTTGAAACTTGTCTTGCCATATGGCTTAGGATAGGGATCTAACAAAGTTCTTTTTTCTAAGTAGTTAAGCTGTCATCCCAACAGAGTGCCCAGGAGAGCGAGAGCGCGCTCTGCTCTGAGGCCTTTTAATTAAGAGAAGAGTTTGGGGTTTTGCCAAATGTGCAGGTCCGCTTATAGTATGAGAGGGTTTTAGGTGAAATATCTCTGTGATTGGCTAATATTTTGCCGCCTGTATTGCTTCTGAGCTGTGATTACCATTAAAATATTCTTTGTCATAATAAGAAAATACTCTCCTTTCCAAGATTTCTGTCTCGAGATCTTCTGCTCCGTGACATCTGCTAGAATATTTAAATAAGAGAAGCCTCTGTGCTGACTTACAAAGTCAGAGATGGGCGAGCATAGGCATTATTCTGATAAGGTAACTGGGACGATAGACTTCACAGCAGGAGAAGGCAGAAAGGGGCCAAGTAGATTCCATTCTTCTGTGTCCTTCGGTGCATCTCACTGAAGCTCAGTTTTGTAGAGAAATTGGCAGGCCCTGGTTTGGGGGTCCCTTATCCAGAGAGCCCGTCACATCTTGTCCACGGTGTCGACCACTGGCACAGATGCTTGGCGCTGGAGCATCTGTGGTCTCTGCGGCAGTCTGGGGGCCGTCTGCATCCGGCCTCCCTGAGGCCAGTCGGGGCCAGCAGCATTTATCTGACTGTGGCCTGAAATTCCTAAGAAAATGCCATTTAATGTATTTTTTAAAGTACCACAGCTGAAAAACTGAAGTGGGGCATATAAGAGAACTGTAACGTGAGAGAGCTGGGGCACAGTCTGCGAGATTTGTTGTAGGTCGAAAACAGGGAGGGGGAGGAACAAAGTCTCGGAGACCAGACAAGGCACCCACAGCCGAGGGCGGCCAGCCCACGAAACACCTGCACCGATTCCCGAGCGCTAAGCTGGAGAAGCGGCCGCCGTATAGACGGAGGGCAGGGTGGACTCTGAAATGTCTGTGGTAGAAAACTAACTCGGACCAGCGACAAGAACGGTGCTGGAATTATAACTTAACTGATCTATGAATGGAATCTCGTCGAATGTTGAACTTGGGTTTGGGATGAACTTCGTGGTGCGCGTGTTATTTCGAGGACGTATTTTAAGGCCTCTTTAAATGCACTCTGCAGCAGCGTCAGCAGAAGTAGAGCGTTTAATTTCACAGCCAGGACTGGGAAACAGAAGCCTCGCTGCGAGGTTGTCGCTAACGTGCGCTTTTGTGTCTTGTGTGCGGCTCCGCGCGGCAGCTGGGCTTCTACAACGCCGTGGCCATCCCCTGCTACACCACCCTCACCCAGATCTTCCCGCCTACAGAGCCTCTCCTCAAAGCCTGCAGGTACGTGCCCCCCTCCCCCCGCCGGGGGGACGCGCGACGAGACGGAGGCCGGAGTGGGGGCTCCCTCTCGCAGCACCGTCGTGCCGCGTCCCCCTGCCGTCCTGGGAAACAGCGTCTCACGGGCGCCGCGTTGGCCTGGGTAGCAGGGCCCTGGTGGGAGTGCTCACAGAGGCCCTCGTTCGCCAAGAAGGAGAAGGAAGGATCTGGTTTGGGATTTGTCAGGCCCCGGGGGTCCATGCCTAATGCCTTTTTAGAAAGACGGGGCCCTAATGTGTGTTCAGGGCTGCCTGCGGGGAAGGGGCTCAGCTGAATCCCAGTTTCTTGTGTAAGTGAGAAGGGAGAGGCCTTGACTGGGACCTTGGCCGTGACTTTGAGTTTCTTCCCAAGAAAGACGCACCTGTCATCCTTCCTAGCTTCAGACTCCTCTGCATTCTCTTCTCATTGCTTTTGAGGGATGCGCGCAGCTAAGAACATTGGAATTTTTTTAAGATTTTCATGTTACTTTGAAAAGAAGGTCTGTCTGGGGAAGTCAAAGGGCAATGAGCAGAGCGGCCGTATGTGTTGCTTTTCTGCAAGAAAAGTGATGTCCCACTGATTTCTGTAACTATTTCGCCTTGGAGCACCCGTGGGGGTTGGGGGGCACAGTCGGGGAGAGGACAGATGCAGGATTTTGAACAAAACCGAAGCCCTTGGTATATTCCATCCCTGTGCTGTTGAAACTCACTTCCTGAGTGAATTATCATGAGGAAAACAGAGAAAACCAACAAGGAGGGAGATGGGGAAAAAAAGATCCTGTTTTTTCCTGCATAAGTGACAGTTTCTCTTCTCTGCTCTTGGGGAAGTGAGCATAACACCCCAGCAGATTTTGTGGAGCCGTCCCTGACCTTAACCAGCAGTTGGTTCGTCCGAATGTTATTACCTCAGGGCTAAGCCGCATGGACAATATGGAGCATGAGCTGGGACTCGTTCCTGATGGAATTGGGTTGGAAAAGTCAGTGCCCCACCAAAGAGAAATGTCCATAGCAATCAAAATCCATGTCATGACAAAGAAAATCATAGGTAACAGTCAAAAGTCCTTTCCTATCCAACAATTATCTGTATTTTCTGTTAACTCTCCAGAACCAGCAGAATGAGTGCTCGCTATCCTTCTCAAGCAGGAGGGTAGGGGTTCCTCTGTCCCAGCAGCTTTGATGCATTCTTGCTTCATGGTACTTGGCTGAACCACATAATCTCTTAAAGGCCATTTTAATCTTACTAACACTGAAAAAAGAAAATTCATGTGTCATTGGTGTCCAAGGAAACATGGCAAAATTAGTGTAGGTCCTTTTTCCAATGTATCAAAAATCTCTTTAGGTTCTGGGCAAATAGTGTGTGGTAATATGGCACAGAAGCTAAAAGCGTTCCATTTTTCAGGTTACGTTTTGGAGATTTGTCCAGATTTGCTTTGTGTGTGCTTTGTGTGAGTTTTGTGTTTGCTAGTGCAAGGTTCCCTTCTGATTTTGGCTTTGTATCTAAGAAAGCAAGGTGCGAGGTGGGAAGCGTTGATAAGATCTCTGGTCAGCCACGTGGGGCGAGCTGGCGGGGGCGCCCCGTTCAAGGAGATTACGGTGCCCACAGCATTTGAACCGCAGGTTTGGAGAAAGACCCACGGAGAGGGCGACGAGCAGCCCGAGTCTGAGACCACAGTCACCAGAACCCAAAGGTTTCTATCATTGGTACTGCGTGTAACTTGCAGTGACTTTTTATGTATGACACGGCGTTCAAAATAAGGCTACTCCCCGGTTTCCGGTATGACGTGGCGGGGAGCCCACGCCGCACGCTGTCTCCCGCCCCAGAGCGGGAGCTCCTGGCTGTCGGGGCTGTGGCCCAACGGTCTTGCCGCCCAGGCTTCCCTTCCTCTCTGCTTATGTCCAGGCTCCTGGCTAGGACACCCTGTGGCTTGTGCCCCTTTCCCGGCCCTCCTTTCTCACTGATTATGAAGCGAATGTCCTGGGCTGAGCTGTGCTGTTGTCCCTGTCACCTGGAGCCCCTGGGACATGGTTCCCCCTCCCTGAGCCCCCCCCCCCCCATGCTTGCTGGCTGCAGGCTCTGCCGCAGAGAGGAGCTGCAGGACCTCATTAGGGAGACTTGCTGGGACCCTGCCCGGCCACAGCGGGCTGGGCAGCGTCGGCCTCAGACGGGTACCGGAGGCCACCGCGCTCGGCTGCGCCTTGGGGGGTGGGGGTGGGAGTGACGTTGGAGACGGAGCCCAGTTTTCAGCACCCTTGTCCCCGCATCTTTCATCCTTAGGAATAACCTCAGCCAGTGGGAGAAGGTGATCCGCGGGGAGGAGAGTGCGGTGTGGATCTCCTCCCAGCCCAGGGCCCACGGGCCGTCGGAGAAGCCGCCTGTGAAGATCGATGACTGACGGCCACTCGAGGAGCTGTCCCACCTAAACGTGCTCGTCCTGCTTCTTTGACTTTTCTTCCTTTTATTTTTGTGGGGGGAAACCTACACCTGGTAACTAGGGCGCAAGCCTCTGGAGAAGGTGACATCGAGGAAACACGTCAAGCCGATGACTCCCGGCCAGTCTCCTCCGTGATGTGTCGGAGACCGCGCTCGGTGACCCGAACTCAGCCGTGCGAGGGACGCCGTCTGCTCTGCGAACTGGCCTTTCCTCACGGGCTCTCGGGGCTGAGGCCTTAGTGGGAATGGACAAGAATTATTCCGAAGGGGGTACTTTTCCATTGTATCTTTCTAGTGAGGGGTTAACGTGGTACTATTAGGACACTGTACTTTGGCTTAAACACCAATGTTGCTTTGATGTGGTTGGTTATAAATAGGAATTTTTACGCATTACTATTGTGAACGTTCGTGTGTGACCTACTCGTAATTAGCGTGAATTGTAGCCGGCGGCCTCGGGACAAGCGTCATTGAGGTGACAGTGAGAAGTGTCTTTCTGCAATCAGTGATGGAAACTAGATTCTTGTTTCAGAGCCTCGTGAATGAACAGTTAGGTGGACGAAAAGTGTATTCTTCAAGTTTATACTAAAGGGCTCGGGTGAATAGATTTAACACTAAACGAGGTAGACTGTCTATCCTCTTGAGAAGAGATGCAGATATACATCAGAATAAATCTCAGAACTCCAAGTATCAATTCAAAAAATGTCAAGGGACATTTTTTATTTTTTTCCTTCATTATAGGCAAGTTTTCTAAACCCTTTGCATAAAGAACAAAACAAAAGCAAGGCATATGAATTTTTCTTAACAGACAGGTCTTACAGGATGTCAAATGTGAATTTTAATAATGATTTCTTTATATTTTCACTTGGTGTATTTGCAAAATTTTAGACTCACATTCAAAAATGAGAGGTTTATTCTACGAATTATTTAATTAAAATACCATACATTTCTCTTAAAATCAAATTAAACCATAAAATTTAAGTCTTGTGTAATTTTTACTTTGCTCTGCTGCCCCTGTCCCCCCACCCGGCCGGCCCCGGCTTTGGGCTCCCCGGTCACGGATCCTAAGCGCGCGGGCCGCCCCGGGAAGCGGCAGAGGGCAGCGCGGCGCACATCTGCTCTCTCTCCTCTGCTCCACGATCAAGCGTCTGCATCCAAACCCGTAGTTCGGACAGTCTTCTGGATAATTTCAGTAGACTAATATTACTCTACAATGTAAGTGTTTAAGAAAGAAAAGTACACAAAAGTAGTAGTCTGGACCCCGTCCTACAAGGGTGACAAGCCAGTCACTTCTAGTGCCCGTTAAAGCTGCCGAGACTTTTGGCACAATGGCGGGGTCACCTCCCAAGCTGTGCTTCGTCCTGACCCGAAGGGATGAGAGAGCTAGAGTCCCAAGAGGGGGTCGGCGGGTCCTTAACAAACACCTCATCTGCTACTCACTTACTCACTTGGCAGGAAGCTGGAATACTACTTCTGATGGAACAAAGTTCTAAAATATTCTTTTACATATTCAATACTGTACCCATTGTCATTCATACGGTTTCTGCAAAAAGGAATCAGATGTTCCTCCAACATGATTTAAGTTGTAGCAGAGTTAGCAAACTAGAAACGTTATTCTTATTTTACCACTGTGTGTTCAGTTTCCCTCTGGGCTCCTGAAAGTTGCCGTCTTCCCTCCCCAGCCCTCCATTTGCTGTTGTGATTATACAATATGAGGTGAAATGAAATATCTAAAGAGAGAAATACCACTGTAGCTAGACACACACTTACGAAAGTACATACGTGTAAGGGATAGAGATGCAAACACATCTGCAGGAAGTAGAAATCGGCCCCATTCTTCAAAACCTGATGTTTTGTGTGTTGGAAAATGTGAGCAGAAAATGTCCCTTTTCACGTTAGTGCATTTATAGAATCGAATTCTAAAATGTTGTGTGTTTTTCTGCACTCGGATTTATGGAACTGGACCCACCCAATCAAACTTCAATCCCAAGAGTTAGTATGGTCGTGTGATGGGACTCGACTGACTCGCAAGGCAGGCAGTGGGGAGGAACCACCACCGGAGACTGTTTAATTAGAAAGATCTTAAAAGAATGCATGCATTTTGCTTTTTGATACAGAAAACAGTCCTGAGAGGAGGGAATCTTATGGCTATTTTTGCTTTTTAAGATTGCTTTTCTAAAATTACTACCAAAAATTCTCTTATTTTGATAGAGCCTGATGTCTTATATTATTGACATTGTACTTTGAACAGTTTTCCAAAGAAACGTACATGGATTTGCGGGTTGGTTGATTTCGCTTGACATATTGCCGTAATCAAAGCAAAGCTTGAACAAAAGGGAGGACTGTATTCTAATGTAAACTGTTAATATTCTTAAGATCTAGTTAGGAATCATTTACCTAAAATGGGCCCAAGATGCAGTGTTATTTAGTCAATAATTTGCTTTGGAAAAAATGCAGTTAGGAGTATTTTTATATTGGGGCAGATATACTTAGCAGATAAACTTTTGAGTTCTGTTCCCATCTTTTTCCTAGATCTTTTCTTGAAAAGGCAGATGGTTTTTATTACCAAAGGTTTCGAGGAGTTTCTCGTGAAGACGGTATTTTATATTGGGCCCAAATTTCCCTGTTCCATATAAATTTGGTAGCCAGATGTGAGCATATGTAGAATGTTCGATTTGTGGAAGTTTTTAGTGGTTATGCTGATTTATCACGGACACGGTTTTATTGTCAAATGCAATTATTTCATTATCTCCCCAGAGAGAGCAAATATATTATTTTAACTAGAAATTTTCTTGGAAATGCATGCCAACAACTTGAAATATTGAACATAGGCAGCGGAATAAAACTCTAAAAATTGCAAGCATCTTATTAATTAGTAGTTGACTTTGATTTAATTAATTAGAAAAACTTAAATAAAATGGATGTGGGAAGTTAGTCCTCAAAAACGGCCCTTTTCCTGGGGCAGGATTGAGATCCACTTCCCAGCTCTCGTTAGCTCCACAGGGCTCGTCAGAAAGTGGTCACGGAAGGGAGACGGAGCAGAATTACTTAGCGTGGCCCTCCTCATCCTGAACCCTTCCCTCCCCGGGAAGGCTACGGTGCCGCTGGAGGTGCCTTTTCTCACAGCGACACAAACGGAACTACTTTGAGACAGGGTTCGTCCAGCGTAGGTTTCCTCCTTAGCATGCTTTGCAGATAGCTTTAGACTTTTTTTTTTTTAATTTTGTACGATCTCGGTGACTTTGCTTTATTGGTATGTTCAGGCATACTAGCTGTGTTTGTACATGACACACATAGATGCATAAATCCTGAGCTACCTGGGTTTTTTAATAGATTTAGTTTGAATATTATGTTTCTGGTCTTTTAACTCAAAATTAAGGTTTGAGCTTTAATAGGACTAAATTACTCACCATGCCTTGGCCTGTGCCTTTATTTTAAATACTATAATTTTTCACTCCTTTGTTCACATATTTATTATTTTGCCTTTCTTGCTTAATTAGAATTAAAAACATCTTAAGGGACATATCCATAGTTAATTGGATCATTTTCATTGGGTAGGACCATTCTCTCCTCATCAGACTTCTGTCCCTTACTTGATGTCATTCACACGTACCCTGACGACTATAAGCAGTGAACTATTCAGATAACAGTCTTTTGTGCAAGAACTTCCAAGAGCTGTGATAGACACAGTTACAGTGGCTGCGATTTTGTTGGGTTTCAGGTACATATGCATGATTTAGATTTTGAAAATCACTTCTAACCTTTATCTGTTTCAGACATGTGTTTGCTTTCTACACTTTGCTGATTTTATTTAGGGTTTAATTCTTTAAAGACTGACTCATTTAGTCACATTAACGTATCCCTTTTATTGCCTGACTTTAAAATCTCCGTAGATTGTAAATCAGCCGAGTATGCCGTCGCTTCTCGTCCCTCCCTACCTGTCCCCTGCTTGTCACCAGCGCATGGCTATTGTTTAATCTTTGCACAAGTATCTACCCGGACACGCATTCTGCCCATTTCTTTGAGCACTTAATCTTAAGTTTCAATTAGTGATTCCCAAAGCAGTACTATACCCTTTCTGGTTTTTGTCTTTTTTTTTTTTTTTTGTCCTGGATATTTTAGTTGTCTGAAGCATTAGATGCATTTCTGTGACAGTAAAAATAGCAAGAAAGAAAGAAGGACGTTTCAGTGCTGTTCTGATTCTAAATTAAAGGAGTGGGATAAAGAGAAAGACATTAGTGTTTCCTGAGACACACTATTTCAACTTCACTCCCCGGCTGCGCTCTCTCCCCCTCCGGGCCCCCGGCGGTCGGCGGTGCTGTCGGCCTCGCGTGCAGCGGGACCCGGCTTCACAGCGGGGCTGCAGGCGCGCCGCCCCAAGTGTGCGTCTGCCGGGTCGGTGTCGTCCGAGGACCCGGCCTGCTAGCCAAGAGCCGAATCCGGTGTGTCGAGTAGAGAGGTCAGTTTACACGTGCCCAGTGTCAGCCGGTAATTTTGAGGGACGGTGTATTTACAGAAGGGCAAATGGAAGGTTTTTATTCCTACTGCAAGTGAAGGTTGCAAAGTATCATCTGGTCCTCCAGCCCACCTGAAATACGACGAGACCATGGGTGTCCAGTTTTTGTTTTTCCTTTACCCAGCCCTGGGCCCTCTCTCCGGCAGCCAACGTAAACGCCATAGGGGAATACTATTTCCGCACGATCTGTCGTAGGGTGTATGTCCCGCGCACGCCTTCGGTGTGCCCACCGACAGTTCAAGATGGGCCTGGAGAAGGTATCTCTGGACAATGCCCCGAGCTATTCACCAGGCCCAACCCAGTGACCCAGGGGGACTAATGTGCTTGCCCAAACATTGTGAAAGTTACCAAAACTCAGAGATACGCAGCATCTTGAATCTTTCTGAAAAGGTGGCTTTCTTTACAAGTCCGTGGGAACAAAAGAATCCCATATCCCTACCCAGCTCAGTTACCCACGAATTTGCGGGCGGCGGTGGTCTTGCTGACCCCACGCTGCTAAGGGGTAAGATGGGTTATAAGCTGTCCAAACTACGAGGCACTTAACAGACCGATTCGTAGAGTTGATGAATCTGTATCCAAAGTTTTAGTGGGCTCTCTGTTGGAAGGAGGAAGAATTTCCAGTTAATAATATCCGACTCCACTGTAGTTGATGAGTTAGCAAACAAAACAATTATTTTATACGTATGACATATAAAAATCTTTGTAAAATGCACAAGTGCAATAACTTAAAGAGGTCTTAACTTTGCATTTATAAATTATAAATATTGTACATGTGTGTAATTTTTCATGTATTCATTTGCAGTCTTTGTATTTAAAAGAAACCTTTACCGTTCTGTTTGTATAATAGGACAATAATCATTTATTATAGCCGAGGCACGTTGTAAATAAATTCATAATACAAACTGCCGGTATATATGCATATATGGGTGTGTCACTGCAAAATGGAGCTTTGTTTTACTCACATGCTTTTGGCAGCTGGGAATTTTTTTGTCGATATGTAACTATACACACAAAGTATATATATGTATGATACATGAAATATATGTAGAGATGTTCATAATTTTAATGGATATCCTTTGGTGTGAATAATTGAATACAGAGTTTTTAAAATATCATTTTCACGTTTATCACTGGCTGTCATTTGTGGGGAAGGAAAGATGCTCTGTTGAGGACAAGGTGCGGCCGGGGCTCCGTCCGAGTGTGTCCGCGTGACAGACCCCAGGTTCCCGCTGGCGAGAGACGAGGTGCGTCCGCTTCAGCCATTTCCTGCAGAAAGGATGAGCCGACATACGACGTTAAATCGTCTAACCTGATTTCTTTACTCCATTGTATAATTTTAAAGGTTCGAGGACTGTTTGGGAGGAACTGGTCTTTCAGAACGAGTGCTTCAGATTCCAAAGCTAGTGGCCCCGGAGGGCTGACTCTAAGACTCCTGAACTAGCGCCCGGGGCCCCCAGGAGCCCCCAGAACCTTCCAGATTCACGTGGCCAAGAGCAGGAAGGACTCCCACGGTATGCATGCTTCATGTGTGCAAGTGTTGGGATTCTCTCTGTTACGGTAAAGAAAACGTTCCGGGTTAAACCTCACATCATCTGTGCATCGCAATAACTATACTCATGACTTAATCTTGACGGTTCAGCTGAACGAACTTGTGTTTATTTGGCTACCCCTGCTTACCCTCAGGTGGGCGGGCAAATGGTAGATATTTGAGACCAAACAGTTAGAAGTTCATTTGTATCCACAGGCCCTCCCGCACCATAAACGTATTAGAACTAAATTCGGGAGCTAACAAAATAAACGTTTCCTGGAATAAAAACCTGTTACATTGTGAAATGTGGGAGTCCACAGCCTTGTTAACTAGACTCAAGTGTAGACAGCCCCTAAAATGGAATTCTCCTGCGCCACCACCTCTCACTGATGGAATGCCCTCGGACTGCCCTTGGAGAGCACCGTCCGTGTTGTAGACGGGATTTTTGTTAAAGTATTCATTTCCTGTGAAACCGAATAAAATGTTGCCTGTGTTTAAATGAATCTCATGAATTAATATATCCATAAACCTAGCTGGTAACTCAGGTTGCAGATTGGTACCCTGTAGAGCTGATCTTAGTTTGAATCCTTAAGTATGCACACGTCTCATTTTTCCATCAGCCTTCTGTAGCTCGGAGCTTTGAGGAGAGGGGTTTCTCCATCGTATCCATGTCCCGAAGCAAGAGGAGCCCCGAAGAGCAATGCTTACCAACCAAACATGCGTTTAATGTGGGCACTTAATGTGTGGAAGGTAGAAGGAGGGGAGCAGGAGGCAGGACACGAGGTTTCCTCGGGGTTGGAGCCGACTGCTTCCTCTCCCTGGAGCCTTTGCTGCTGTGCCGTTACTTCCTGTGCACCTGCCCTGCGGTTAGTCCGCATTGTCGTTCCTCCCGGAGGGGTGAACCTACACATTCGCAGACCCGCACATCTCACACAGCTAACGAGACGACTCCTAAACATTTTCCAGGTAACACACACCTGCTGCTGTTCTCACAAGAATACCAAAGCTTGGGGGCGCCTGGGGGGCTCCGTCGGTGAAGCGTCTGCCTTCGGCTCAGGGTCCTGGGATCGAGTCCCGCGTAGGGCTCCCTGTTCAGTGAGGACCCTGCCTCTCTCTCTGCCCTTCCCCCTGCTGGGTTCTCTCTATCATGTTCTCTGTCTCAAATAAATACCTTTTAAAGAAAAAAAATAATATTTACCTGCCTGTCCTTGCATTAACTAAAAGAAGCACACATCAAATACCCCATTTGCTAAACCTTCTGAGCTACTGAGTTTTGTCCACGTGACATCATGACTGGGAGCATCGGTTCAGCCTTCCCCAGCAACTCGAGGTCTCTTCCTTCCCGCTTCTGAGAGACGCTCCTCCGACTTCACGCTCCAGGGCTGCGGGACGTGCTACGTGACCCCAACCGGACCACTGTAGGTGGCTCTGGGTGCCAGAAGGTTCCATCTGAAGTCGTCCTGAACTCTGTGGCTTTAGAAGTCCGCTCCCTCTGTGATCTGACAAACTTTCAACTATTCGAAGAAAGCTCTCTTGCCTCCTTTTGCCCAACCGAGTCTCTGTTAAGTTCCTGAAAATGTAAACCGGCTTTGGAGCCCAGATCTTGACAATCCTCCCCCTAGAAATTTGCCGATGACCTTCTGCTGGGCCCTTACTTAGTACAGAATAAATTGTGAAGGTGCATCAGTTGGCCCTCTGGGCACACCTCCCACGGCGCCCCCGTCTCCGGGGGCTCAGACTCCTGAAGGTACACCTGTCCTTGGAGCATCCCGTGTCCCTAACCTCGCACTCTGTTCTCTGCCGCGTCGGCTCGCCCTTGGAAGCCGGACATTACCCCCTATGTTCGAGAATCGTGTGCCTCTCCATCAGTCATCGGCTCCCTCCCGAACGGGTTCCCCGGGATCCCCTGCTGTGGGAGCCGCGCTGCCCGCCAGCCTCGCCCTGACCGAGATGACGGCCTTAGCAGACGCTGAGCATCTATGTTGGCGACGCCCTCCTCCCGATCCTGGGCTCGCAAGGACCCCCTAAATGGCCAGGCCATCGCCCCCACTTTACGATGAGGACTATGAGAACCAGGTGAAGTCGCCGGTGCATAAGAAAGCCGGCCAGTGAGCGTCCCAGAGACGCTGCACGAGCACCACGCTGTCCGGAAACATGCCTTCTTCAGGCTTGTTCACCAAGGGGCATCCGGACCAACATAGGCACGCGGCTTCCAAATGAGGTTCAGAAACTCACAGCAGATGACGTCTGGAGGAAAGCAAAGCGATCAAGGCCATTTATGAGCAGCCAGTCTACTGAAACAAGATGTCTTCGGTTTTCTGAGCTCAGCGGGACTCTGCTTTTCCCTCTGCCCCCGCCCCCTGCTCATGCTCTCCGTCTCTCACTTGAATTAATAAATAAGAGCTTAAAAAATGATAATAAAACAAAACCCGAGGGAGTTCAAGGCACCGTATTTCTGGTCATCTTCACCTGCACATGACTGAATTAAGTTTCCTATATTAGAGGGGCGCCTGGGTGGCTCAGTCGGTTAAGCAGCTGCCTTCGGCTCGGGTCATGATCCCAGGGTCCCGAGATCAAGCCCCACACCGGGCTCCCTGCTCAGTGGAGAGCCTGCTTCTCCCTCTCCCTCTGCCTGCTGCTCTGCCTACTTGTGCTTTCTCTATATCTCTGTCAAATACCTAAATTAAAAAAAAAAAGTTTCCTGTATTAGACAAAGTAGGAATTCAAGGCAAATTAACACAGTTCTAGAAAAACAGTTGTATCTTTTCACCGAATTCAGGGCCAGTGAAGCGTGTATTTGCTCTACCAACCTACTCTGTCCCGGGTTTCACTTTCATTTCCAATGGTTCAGAGATTTCTCCGGTGTGTACTTTGCGCAGGCCGCTGGGCACTGACCCCCGCACAGCGGCCGGACCTAAAACCTAGGTCTACACAGTGCAATGCGAATGAATCCCAGTAAGTGTCCATCGTCGATGGACACGGGTCCTGACGAAGGGAATTGTTAAAATCCCCTTTGTAAGAGTTGCTTCCCTTTCAGATAAAAGCACGACTCCGTTCAAGGCCCCGTTAGCCTCCACAGTCCGCCTGGGTCCACGCGGGGGAAAAGGCAGGGCTCTCCTGAGAACCGGGACCCCACGCGCGTGTGTCAGTGTATTCATCCCACTGGTCCTGTTTCTCTGGGGAACCCTGGCCACCGCACACGCACGCACACGCACGTGTGCACACACACACACACACACGGAGGGTTCATTACGAGGAACCGACTCACGCAGTTAGGAAACCTGAGAAGTCCCTTGACTGCCGTGTACAGGCCGGACGCTGTTCTAGTCCACGGCTGGAGGCTGAAAGCGAGGTCAGGGTCAGGCGGAGAGAGCGCGGGACCCCTCACTCCGCCCTTGGTTCTCCCACAGACTGGCTGGCAGGGCAGCGGGCCTCCGTCCGTCTGCACAGCAGCGACTGGGACGCCGATGTCACCAGCAGACCCCCGCCGGCTGACCACAGGAGGCGCCGTCCGCCAGGAGGGCGCTTTCCCCTCCCAGGGGCTTACTGCTGGTTGTCAGACGTTCTCCAACTCAGAGTCCCCCCAGATACTTATCTGCTCTTTGACGACATTTGCGCTGTTTCTTGTTTTGGTTTGGCTCCCTTGCCTTGCTCCAGGAAGGTCTGCAGAATTCCAGCTGCCCAGGGGCTTTGCTGCGAAGCCTCTGGCCGGTGGCCTCGTGCTCCGCCCGGCCCGGCCGTCTCCTCCGGGGCCGTGGGGACCCCCCACCACGAGCCTGGCTCTGTTCCAGACGGCGGGCATCCAGCCCCGAACACAAACACGAGAAGCTCTGCCTTCGAGGAAGGTACGGTCTAGCGTGGGAAGACAGATGACGAGCGGGCTGGCCCATACATACACAACGTGTCAGACGGGGACACACACAGGGCAGGTAAGGGACACATGGTGGCGGACGGAGGGGGACAAGTCTAACGAGATGGCATTCTAGCAGATAACTGGTCCCAGTGACGCTGGGGTAGGCAATCGTCTCTTAGGACACCAAAACTACTGGTGACAAAAAAAAAAAAAAAAATAGAAAAATCAGACTCCACTACGATAAAAACATTTCTGCTTCAGAGGACACCACCGAAAGAGGAAAAAATTCAATGCCCCAAATAGAAGAAAGTATTTGCAGATGATATATATGATAAGAGACTTGTATCCAACATATCTAAAGAATTTTTAAAACTCAATAATAGGGGCTCCTGGGTGGCTCAGTGGGTTAAAGCCTCTGCCTTCGGCTCAGCTCAGGTCATGGTCTCAGGGTCCTGGGATCGAGCCCCACACTGGGCTCTCTGCTCAGTGGGGAGCCTGCTCCCCCCCGCCGCCCCGCCTCTCTGCCTACTTGTGATCTCCCTCTCTCTGTCAAATAAATAAATAAAATATAAATAAATATATTTAAAACTCAATAATAGGGGAGTCTGGGTGCCTGAGTTGGTTAAGCATCTGCCTTCAGCTCAGTCATGATCCTGGGGTCCTGGGACCCTCCCCCCTCCCCCCCGCCCCCCCCCCAGTCAGGCTCCTTGCTCATCAGGGAGCCTGTTTCTCCCTCTCCGTCTGCCCCTCCCCCCTGCTCCTGTGCGCTCTCTCTCAAATAAATACAATCTTAAAAAAACCAAAACCTCAATAAAAAGACAAACAACCCAATTAAAAAATAGACAAAGGACTTGAACAGACATTTCTCAAAACAATCTATATACGTGGCCAATAAGCACAGGAAAAGGCGTTCACCATCATCAGTTATTAGGGAAATGCAAACCAAAGCCACAGTGCCATAGCACATTCGCACCCACAGGAATGATGAAAACAAAAAAGGCAGTATGATGAGTGTCGGTGAAGAGGTGGAGAAACCACGACCCTCACATATTCCTTGTGGGATTGTGAGACGGTGCAGCCACTTGGGAGAAGAGTGGCAAACCTCAAAGTGCGAAACATGAAGTTTGCCTATAGCCCAGCATTCCGCCCCTCGTTATGCATCCAGGAGAAACGACAACCTATGCTTACGAAGAAGTCGTGCACAAATGTTCACAGCAGTATTACGTGTAAAGTCCAGAAAGCAGACGCGATCCAAGTACCCATCACGTGATGAATGGATACCCCAGGGTTCTGTCCTCGCAACGGAATATTTCACAAGAAGGAAAGAAGCACCAAAACATCACAAAAGATGACAGAGTGTACACTCGAGTCCCTTAAATGAAATGTTTGGGTGCTCGCTTCGGCAGCACATGTACTAAAATTGGAAATGTTTGGAGCAGGCAGAATCCCAATGAAAAACAGGTTAGAGGTTGCCGGGGGGCAGGGGGAGATGAAGAGCCACTGCTCAGGTGTGGGGCTTTTTTTCAGAAGGACCAGCTGTCCCCCAGGCTGAGTGCTGGTGGACGCACGTGCGTGAGCGTGCCACAAACCACTCAGTGGTGAGTGTGCCGCCAACCCCTGGACACACACTTTAAAAAGGTGTTTCATGGATGTTAAGTAGTTCTATCTCAAGAAAAGCACGATGAGTGTCATTGATGACGTTGGCTGGATACAATTTTCTACGTCCACAGTGAGAGTCCAAGTAAAAAGGACTGAATTCATTAGGTGGTTTTGAAAGGGGAAAAATAAAGTATGTCCCGCATTGTCCATCAGTCCCACATTGGTAAGGGAAAGCTCTTTTTCACAGAATGATCGCTGTGAAAGACCTGAGGCTGACTTATGCAGGAGGAGCCCGTGGGTAGAGGGCAAGGTCCCCTGACCCTCCTCCCGCAATGAAAGCGTCCCATGCACTGGGAGAGCCCGGGACCCCCAAGGGGTCTCAAGCTGCGTGCTTCCTCTCCTTCGGTTCGGCTTCTCCCTCACCAAGGCTCCCTTCTGGGCCCCAGCAGACTTCCTCCCAAGCCATTGTTTTCGGAAACAAAAGCCAAGCTCCAGAAAGGCGAGTCCTGGCGAACAACCTCTGACCCCTGCCTGCATCACAACCCACCCCCCACGAAGTGGGAGGGGACAGGCAACGGCCTCAGGGCACAAAGCGAACCACACAACCCTCCGCCTTCCCCTGGAAGCCCCCCAAAGCACCCGTGCTGCTCGCAACTAAGGACAAAGAGGCTTAGAAAGGGAATCGAGCGAATTCAACTTTTCTTTTCTTTTTTTTTGAATTCAACTTTTCTTAAAGCTTGTTGCCTCATCAGAGTTGTACCTTAAAAAAAAAAGACTAGAAAGTTCTGCCATCAAGTAAGTTTGGGGCCGCTAGAAAGGACTATTAAGATTCTCAACATCCTCCCGGGGTTGAGTGTGAACCTTGTCGGCGCGTTCTGAGACCTGGTGCCGGGGCGAGGGACGCGGGGACCGCACGCGTCTCTGCGGGTGGGGAGGCGGGCAGGGGTGGGGGGGAGGCGGCGGGAGGGCAGGTGCGCGCCGAAGTGGGAAGGGGGCGGGGCAAAGGGGACGGACCTGCCGCCGGGGGCCGGTAGAGGGGGGCGAGGGCGGGCCCAGCGCAGTGGGGGAGGGTCAACGGGGTGGGGGCAGGGGGTCCAGGGGGGGGTCCCCCCTGCACCCTCAGCACCTGCACCGCGGGCCTGGCTTCCCTCCGCCTCGCTCAACACAGCTTTTCCTCGTACAGTGACTTAAACAACGGCTCGATTTCTCATTGCAGTGACAGTGTCCCCCCCTCAAGAGAATAATCCTCTCGCTGCCACTGTGCCAGGAAAATACCCCTTGGAAAGACAGCAGGAAGAATCCCCTGCTCGTCACACTCACACCTCCGCGGCTGCCGCATCTGCCTTCTAAGGGAGCATCTGCTCTGGAAACGCGAAGGGGACTGCCCTACTCGGAAGGAGGGGGACGCTCCCTCCCGCAACTCTAGCGAACTGGGGTCACCGCGCCTGCCTCTTTGCGCTTTCGGGGACGAATAGGCCATTGTTATTATTATTATTAGCAACTCTTGTTTCCAATGAAAATACAAGCAATGCACAGTAAGGTTAAGAAACAGGACGTAGGGGCGCCTGGGTGGCTCAGTGGGTTGAGGCCTCTGCCTTCGGCTCAGGTCACGATCTCAGGGTCCTGGGATGGAGCCCCACATCGGGCTCTCTGCTCAGTGGGGAGCCTGCTTCTCCCTTTCCCTCTACCTGCCTCTCTGCCTACTTGTGATCTCCCTCTCTCTGACAAATAAATAAATAAAATCTTTAACAACAACAACAAAAAAGAAACAGGAAGTAATCAGTAAGGTCAAGTAGGTTTTAAACAATCGTTGGAAAATCACAGGTCCTCTGGCGCTCCCCTCCCCCTTCATTTGCGGGGGTGGGGGTGGGGCGAGGCGGGGCTGGTGCGGGGTTCAGGCTGCGACCTCAGTGACCTTGGCTGCGTTTGACCTTGCTCAGTGCCTTACCCTGGGGGAATTTAAAGGCCACAATACTGAGGTCTCCAGTGTCTGAAAAAAGTCACCCTGGAAACGATTTTGTGCCTTAAAGACCCAGCTTCTACATACTCGCACGTGGGAGCATGCAGCTCCCTTGCATTTGTACTTTTCCCAGAACTGAGTCAACACCAGAAAGACTGGGAAGTGTCTGGGAAACTAGATGTGGTTTTAGTTCTGGTTTCTGAGGGGACAGGGAATTCCCGCCCCACCCCCACCCCCACCCCCGGGGCAGGTTGAAGGTGCACTCGTCTAGAATCCAGTGCCCCCCGGTTGGTGGATCGTCAGCCCTCCCTACTCCCCTGGCCTGGTTCCTTCAATATGCCCAGACCTCTCCAATCATAACAAATCAAACAGACTCAAACGAAGCCCAAGTCCGCGACAATCCATAGTCCCCGGCTGGAGAGAGACCTGACCTCTTCTGTCTGTTATGCCCAGATTTTGAGATCCCCAAATACCACCAGGGAGCCGAGTCCGATGCAAAAGCAAAAGAGCCCTTTATTCAAGCTAGCTTGAGCTCTCCCTCACACTCACCGACACAGCGGCGTGGTGTAGAGAAAGAGAGTGCGTTTCAAAAAGCACAACAGTTTTAGAGGGGTCAGTGGCCAATGAAATTGTAACAC
>CM052802.1:2732057-2777350 GCA_028533885.1 Nasua narica
GTAAGCAAAAGGAACCAGCCCTGCTCTGCTCCTTCATGTCCTGTCAGAGACAAGTCTGGGGACAGTGGGTCCCTAGGTCAGCTCCAGCTCGGGGCCTCCCCGGAGCCTGCAGTCTCCTCCTTGACCCTGAGCACAGCCCATCGGCCTGTGGCCCAAGTGCCTAGCCCTGGCGAGGGGGGGAGGCTGCAGTTGGCGGAATAGTGGTCCCCTAAAAGGTCCATGGCCTAATGCCCAGAGCAGGTTAAGTGAGAGAGGGAAACTGAGGCAGCAGGTGGACAGGAGGCTGCTGCTCAGCCGGCTTTAGGATCAGGAGAGCGGCCAGCATGGTCCAGGGCGGGAGGGGGCCAGCACAGGCCCCAGGGTCCTTACACGTGGGAGAGGGAGGCTTGGGGCATCCGTGGCGTGGAAAGACCAGCAGTGGTTCGTCACTCGCTCTGAAGGTGGAGGAAGGGCCAGGAGCCCTGGGAGGCAGACGCCTGCAGACCTGGGAAAGGCGGGGGACCAGATGCTCCCCTAAGCCCCCAGAAGGGACGCAGTCCTGCGGACGCCTGGATCTTACGCAGTGAGCCCCATCCAGAACCTCTGAACTAAGAACTCCAGAAGACATGCGTGTCGTTTCCGGCCACTCCGTCTCTGGTTGTCACATCAGCGACGGGAAACACGAAGAGGCCTCTCTGATCGTCCGCCTAAAATAGTAATTCTGCCACTACTTTCAAAAATCATTACATCTCATTCATTTCCTACACAGTTTAATTGTGCATTTTCCCTCTCACCAACTAGTTTGCAAACTTCATATCTGCAAAGATCAGGGGTGTGGTAACATATTGATGGGTGCCCCCACGTTTTGGTGGTGAAGAAGTGGGGACAGGCACCCTGGACGGTTGAGAAATGAACACAGGCCGGGCCCCGCTGGGGCTCAGAGTCTCCGGGCGGGATTCTTGAGGCCTGCGGACTGTCACACTCCTCCTGATTCCTGCGAGGACTTCCCTTCGTGTTTTACCACTAGTGGAAAAATTATATACTTACTTATATATTGTATAGTTTATTATTATAAACTCCAGTATATAATCAGTCCCAGAGCAGCGCGACCTGCCGGTGGGTCCCCTCCTGTGCTTTAAGACAAATACCTTTTTTGCACCAAAAACATCTCCAGAATTTGTCCTGAACCATCCACTCCTGGCCCCACATCACCCTCACTGTGGAGGGTCCTGGGTGACCTGGGTCCTGGTCACAAACCCTGTGACTGTGAACTCACCTGGCACCTCCTTTACCTGCCTGTTCTCACCCCCAAAAGTGACCTGAAGGGGAGCACAGGAGTTTAATACAAAAGAGTGGAAACAACAAATATCAGTCAATTGTCTGTTGATTTTACATAGAAAACGAAATACACTACAGCTATTTAAAAAGTCAGGAGGGGGCACCTGGGTGGCTCAGGTCATGAAGAGCAACTCCCTGCTCTTCAGGGAGTTGGCTTCTTCTTTTTCCCTTCATCCCACTCCTGCACACTCTTTCGCTCTCTCTCTCAAATAAATAAATAACAATCTAAAAAAAGAAGAAGAAGAAGAAGAAAGAAAGCCAGACTCTTTAGGTACTCGTGTGATTCCAAGATTTTTTTTTAAAAAATTTTATTTATTTATTCGACAGAAAGAAAGAGATCAGAAGTAGGCAGAGAGGCAGACAGAGAGGGAAGCAGGCTCCCGGCTGAGCAGAGAGGCTGATGTGGGGCTCGATCCCAGGACCCTGAGATCATGACCTGAGCCCAAGGCAGAGGCCCAACCCACTGAGCTACTCAGGCACCCCTCCAAGATGTTTTTTTAAGAGAAAGACTCAGGTGCAAGAACTGGTGAGTGGTGGGCCATCTTCTGTGCAAAGGAAGTCATGGGGGAAGTCATTAGGGGGCCCCTGTCTGTGGGTGGCCTGCCTCTTGGAAGCTAAGTAAGAAACCAGATGTGGTTTGTTTTTGGGGAGAGAAACTGGAGCCTGGGGTGGAGGGGCGGGTGGTTAGGAAGGGGAGTTTTCATTACCCACTTATCCCTCACTCAATGGCTTTAATTTTTCTGATTTTCCAGAAGCCATTACATCAGAGATATTTTCATTGTTTTTAATGAAACATCTTGACCCCAGATAGCAATTTTCACAGTTAAAAAAAAAACACTTCAATGAAACACTGAAACAGTTTTAGACAGGTAGTAAATGGCAGTTTGGAAGTAAAGAAATGCCGGTTTATGGACCCCTGTGAGGAGATGAAGGTGTATTTTATTTTATGGAGGACAAGGAGGAGGCTCCTGGAGGACAACGGGTGGGAAGAACGTGTTCTTCACAACTTGTTCTTTCTACACCATTTTCTCCATCCCATTTCCAACTTTCTTGTGTCTCGTAGTTATTTTGCCCTCGAATGCCACTTAAAAATAAAGTTATTGCAGAAAAGCCCCTTTAGGGCAAAATCGAGGGTGCAAGCCAGGTTTGAGGTCAGTGGAGACAGCGCCCCTTGCGGCAGACGCAGGCTGGCGGGGGACCCCTCCTCCAGCCTCTGGGGGCGCCCGCAAAGCTGCGGTATGTTCCCCACCCGCGCAGACCCGCCCCGTGCCCTCCCTGTGCGGGATCTGGGGTGTCAGGTAAATGGGACGGTGCCTTTGCCTTAGAGAGAAGCAGAGTCAAAACAAAGCTTTTGTTTTTCTGCGTTTTTAAGATTGGAAAAACAAGAGCACGTGTGTTTGCGATGGAGAGGGAAAGAAGAGGGGAGGGAAGGGGGAGCCGGGGGCAGACTTTTCCCGGGGGGTGCGGACCTTGGAAGGCTGGAGGGCAAGGGGTGGGGACCCCAGCACTCTGGGCCTTCGCTTCCACTGCGCCGGGACGCGGGGAACCGGGGCGGAACTGCGCGGAGAACGGAAAACGCAATGGCTGGCCTCCTCACCGCCCGCCCTCACCGTCTCCAGCGTGAACCCCCGCGTTATCTTCCTACAGTGGAGGCTCGGGGCCTCTGTGTGTGTCTGGAATGCCTCACGAGCCCCTGGCAGGCTGCAGGACCGACCTGACGTTACCCGCTGCCTCGGCCCCGCGCTCACCGGCAGCTTGCAGACTCCCGGTCAACCCCGTCCCCCTGCCGGGCTGGTGTGTAGTTCCAGTCTGCAGCCCGCCCGGGCTTCCTTACACGCGGCACTCGGGGTCCCTCCAGAGCTTGGTCGGCACCAAGGTGCTTTACAAGTTGTCTTCAGGGGCACCCGCCTTCCGGGGCACGATCCCAGCGTCGCAGGATCGAGCCCCGCGTCGGGCGCCCTGCTCAGCGGGGAGCCTGCTTTTCCCGCTGCCCCTCCCCCTGCTTGTGTTCCCTCTCTCGCTCTCGCTCTCCGTGAAATAAATAAATAAAATCTTAAAAAAAATAAATAAAAGTTGTCTTCATTTTGTCTATTTTTATACAATAAAGTCTAACGGCTGGAAAGGCTGCAACTAAATGTTTATTTTTGACCAGTTACGTTTCCAACGCGTTGGTTGTTAGGAGCGCACGGGAGGCTCTCCACTCCTGCGGCTGCCAGGTAGTGGGGCCGTGAACGTGGGGTCCTCCCGGAGCACCCCACCCCCATGCCCTCCTCTGCGCTGGTTTGCACCTGTCTCCACCTGCTCCCTCCCCCGGTTTGTCTCCTCTCCTTTGAGCATCTTTAGAGCAGGGAATAAATCGTACGTTTCTGCATTCTTGGCAAAGCGTCAAGAGCAGACAATACTTCCTGTTTTCTCTTTGATTCCCAACAGGATGAAAGGATGTGTGTGGAGGAGTGAATTCGCTGGGATGAGCGCCTGAGTCTTCTCCTTAGGTCTCATTCTTTCAGGAACTCTGCCGAGTGTTTTAAGGTGGGTTCCAGCGCCACCTAGAGCTGGAAGACAAGATAGCACAGTACGAATTCAAGTAGCTGCTCGCTCAATTTGCGTGGCGAGCAGGTCTTGGGGATTCCTACATAGAAATCTGCCCTCAAGGAAGATCTCCGGGTTTTGGCAGATCAGCTAATTTCACTGATAATAATATCTTTCTGCCTCAAACACTTTGTTCAAATATTTAGCAGTCGGAGAGCTGCAGTGGGTTTTAATGTTTGATTTGATCATTGACTTCCTGATCTTTAGTGTAGGAGAGAGGGTTGAATTTAACTGTATTTGTGTCCTACCATAAGGAATGACTTGGGAGAAATACATTATTTTCTTTCTGATCTGTAATTCCATGCGGAATGAGCCAAATCCATTCTCGTGCCAATGGGCAGTGGACGGCACAGGCTGAACCCTTGGCGGTATCCCACTGGTCCTGGGGGTCCACACTTCCCATGGCCGTCTCTCCCCGGGCCAGGAGCTCTGTCCTCTGAGCCCATCCGTGGAAGGAGAGAGGAGAATCCTCTGTCTCCTGTCTGCCTGCCACCCAATCACTAAACAACTTGGAGCAGAAAGGCTCATTGTTTCATCTCTAATAGCTGGTAATACAAAAAAACCTGGATTGCCACACATCTACCCTAATTTATAATTAACCGAATGTGGGGAGTACTTTTCCCGTCCTGGGTCAATGCTTAGATATCCTTAGGCAAGGTGGATATTTTCATGTCAGGATTTCTAGTTATGGTCAGATGGCTAAAGACTGTGGATATTGGAGGGAGAAAATCAGGAAACATTTCCTTTATTTTTTTCCCCCCAGATCCAATCCAAATGCTCCTACGTATGAAGCCCCCTGACCAATGCTAGGGGTCAGGGCAACTTAATGGTTTCCAAAACATTCACCCTACAAAGTGTTTGACCAGCATCAGTGGAGACGGAAGAAGATTGTGTGCCCAAATTTCTTACACACACCGTCTAGCCTTATCATCACTTCCTCCGTGAGCTGGGCAGCAGTGAGGGGCTGCCTGAAGTCACATCTGAGAGTCGCAGTCACTACTCGAGGACACTCCAATCCTCCCTGGCTGGAAGAAATTTAAATAGAACTACAGTTTGCAAAGATAGGAAACTTAGGGATGTTTCACTTTTCTTCTCTTGACACAAGGCATACCTTGAGGAAAGAGCACAGACTGCAACAGATGTGCATTTACATTCTTCTACTCTGCTAATTAACTGATCGTGGCCAATTTATTTTACCTCGCGTGATCTCATCTCCCTACTAGGAAAATAACCGAATGATAATTTAGTGACTGGCACCTACTATGTGCTAGAACGCCAGGTACGGTTGCATGAGATGTGCATCATGCAACCTCAGTGTCTCTATAAAGATGCTCAGCCAAAGACCAGTTGCTTTTTCGCTCCCCAGGCTTTAGTAAAGTATTAGAGTATAAGGGTATTTTGATGCTTCTCAAATGACGTAAAGTGTTTTAATTTAAAAAGTAAAATAAGCCAGGAAACCTGGTACTCCTGGTACTCCCGGGGAGGGCGAGGCGGAGGGCGGGGCTGCGCGGGGGTTGCCCAGTAGCAGAGGAGCCCCGCCCGTCGGGGGCGGGGCTTCGAATGTTTGTCCGTCTCCGCGGTAACCGCGGCCTCAGTCTGGAGCTGCGGCGGCGGAGGCGATGGCGGGGAGTTCAGAGCCCGAGTGTAAGTGCGCGCCCAGCGCGCTGTTTGCAGTCTGAGGTCTGTGGGGTTGACTGGCCCAGAACCCGAGCGGCTCCCCACCCGCGGTGGAAAATGAAAACCTCGCTGGGGCGGCCCCTCAGCCCCGGGTCACCTGGGTGTGGGACTGCGGCTGGGGACGCGGCGCCGCCTCCGAAAGCCTAGCAGTCACACTCGAAGGAAGCAGGTCGTGCGCGCGCGTGCGCACGTGTGTGCATGTGTGCACACGCGCGCGCGCGTGTGTGTGTGTGTGTGTGTGCTTGCGCATGCGTGTGTGTCCTCTGGGAGGAGGAGGGATGAAGGGGGCGATTTCTAGACGCTGTTCGGAGTGTTCTTTCCAAAAAACCACGCACTGGAGGGCACGCTCGCGGGCACGCCGCCGCCCTCCACACGACAGTCGTCGCTTTTACTTAGCTTCCGGTCCCCGAAGACGAGGGTTACTGCTGTGATTCTAGGAACCGGAGGCTGGGAGACCTCCCCCGGCCCTTTTGACCCCGAAGCCATCGTTTTCCCTTCACAGCGTGGCCTGGAAACGGGATTGTTGGTTCCGAGGAATTTTGAGTTGGGAGAAAGCTTGCTGGATTGAGCAACAGGGTCTGATCTACAACGCACGCTGAAAGAAATTCCACCACCTGCAAGGGCATCGCGCCCTCTCCTGCGCGCATTGCTTGGTGGGCGGGTGAGAGCCGGTGCGCAGGCAGCCCAGACTGAGCCCTGAGGCCTGACTTAACCACCTGTGGCTCAGTACCACCCCCCGCCCCGTGTTGAAAAGAGGGGGGTGCTGAGGGCACTCCTCTCCCGTGAGCTCTCGACCGTGGATGGCTTCGGGTCCTCCTGCAATGTCTCCACTTACTGGCCGTGTGCATGAAAACCCCTGTTTTATAAGGACTGCTCACGTCTGTCTGGCGTCTGGGCACGTGGTCTAACTGACTTTCCAATCGTGCTGTTTTAGCGTTTCCAAAGTTCCTCTCGGCTTCCGGCCGGCTTCCCCTGCTCGGTGAGGTCCTTCTCGGGCCCTGCCTGTCGTCCGTCCGATGGCTCCGTTTTGCACAGAACACTTGTTTCTCTCTGGGCCGAGGGGTGCTCGGGGTGCCGGAGGTGGAGCGGGTGGGGGCCCACAGACGCAGTCCTGCGTGGGCAGACCGTCTGAGCCCATTTTTGCCTCTGTGCCATTTTGCAACCTCCGTGTTGGCGGTTCTCTGCTTTCAAGAACTGCCCTGTGAGATTTAAATCGCGAGGTGACTGCGTGTCCTCGGCCAACCCAGCCACACGGTGGTTGGAGACAGAGAAGGGGCTCGTCTTATTTTGGTATTTCTTAGTAAGTAACATTCTGTAAGTTAAAAAGTAGGAGGGAAAATGAGTTGCTGGATAAATCCCTTACAAGTAAATCGGGTGCAGTGCAAAGGTCCGCCCGCCAGAGCCGCGGGGCGCAGACCCCACACCCCGGAGTGCGGGGTGCTTTCACTATGCAGCGGACCCCGGGGGCACTTTCACAGTCTTCCAGCCTTTGGAGGTTATTTTTTCTTTAATATGCACGTAAAGAAACTGGAGCCTCTTCTCTGTAATGTTAGGCAGTATCACTGAGTTCTTCGTTTGGGATTCCTGGGGGGGGGCCGGGGTGTGCTTTGGTTACCCCCCCGTCCCCCCGTCGTCCCCCCCTCCTCTGCAGCGCTGGCTCCCACTGAATTGTCAAGACTACTTAGCGATTTTCCTGCCTCCTCTCCTGGCGACTAACCCCCACCTCACCATCCTCACCCTCCAGCCCTGCCAGTCCTGGGAACCACGCAGCCTGCAGTCCACGCGCCCTGTTTGGTTACTTCTGCTGCTATGACAGATGACCACAGACTCAGTGACTTAAAGCAAACCAAAGTTATCATGGCCGTTCTATAGGGCAGGAGTCTGGGTTCGCTCTGCTGGGCCCTGCTAGGGTCTCCCGGGGCTGAAATCAGGGTGCCGGCTGGGTAGCTTCCTTTCTCAAGGCTCTGGGGCAGAATCTCCTTCAGGATCACTCAGGTGACTGGCAGGACCCACTTCCTTGCGGTTGTGGGACTGAGCTCCTGTCCTTGCCGCCTGTCAGCTCCTGGACGCCTCTCTCTAGTCCCTGCACGTGGGCCCCAACGGCCGTGGACGCCTCCTCTCCCAGGGAATCGCTCTGACTCCCCCTCTGCCACTTCCCCCTTCGTAGCTCAGCCAGAGAAGGTTCTCTGCTGTGGGGACCCACGTGATCCCAGTGGGCCCATCCAGCTAATTCCGGAAACTCTCTTTATTCTGAGGCCATAACTTTAATGAAATCTGCAAAGTCCCTTTGTCAGGAGCATAGAATTCAGTGGACCCATTAATCTGCTTTCCATGTCCAACCATTGTAAAATGAGTAATGTAAGGTGTGTTTCTCCCTTCTCACTCCAGCAGGGGAGATGTGTGCTTCTCCCACGGCTCCTATGATCTCCCTATCAGGTAGCTTGTTCCCTACCGGACTTTCAGATTGATGCTGGGGAATCCTCCAAGGGAGACACCAGTGTGGTACAGAGTAAAAATTTACCTTATTATTTAAAATTCTAAAAATATAAGCCTGGGTGGCTCAGTTGGTTAAGCAACTGCCCTGGGCTCAGGTCATGATCCCAGGGTCCTGGGATCGAGTCCCGCATCCGGCTCCCTGATCAGCGGGGAGCCTGCTTCTCCCTCTCCCTCTGCCACTCCCCCTGCTTGTGTGCTTCTGCTCTGTGTCAAATAAGTAAATAAAATCTTAAAAAAAACTAATTTAAAAAATTTTTAAAATATGACTTCTTTTCCACATTTGTTCATGAAGCAAAAGAATTACTCTTGGTCTTTTTCTGAAGATGCTGATGTTAATAAAATAGTTTCTTCCCTTGAGAAAAAGTAGCAATCACGGGGGAAGAGTATTACAGCGGGTGGTCAGGACAAAGCCATCCGCAGAGTTCTGGAAAGAGAGCCTACAATCTTGAAAAGAGTTTTAAACATCCTACAGGTGATTAAAAGGGAGGAGGGCCAAACAGCCAGAGGAGGAGGATCTGCACAGACAGAAGGGGCCCCATGTGGATTCTTTAAGGAATTCAGGCACCCAGCCTGACCCTGTTCCCCAAGGCTCTGGGGCTCTCCTCTGGCCAGAGCTGCCCCATTGGGCAAGGAGTCTGTAGGGCCGAGGGTTGGCCCGCTCTCTTCTCTCAATTCTTGCCTCTAACACATACTATCGGGATGTTTGCTGACTTAAGTCTGGAGATGAGGGAGACAGCCCAAGGAGGTGTTTATGGGATTCCAAGTTTCCCCAAGACCACATAACACAGGGAAGTGACTTGTAATTATTCTGACATTAAAGATGTACTGCTAAAAAAAAATAAATACATAAAAAATAAAAATAAAGATCTACTGCTTTTATCTTGGAAAAGATGAAACACCAATAACTGTAACTTGTGTTTAAAAATGTCAATGCCAATGTTTGAAATATTTATTAATTTAAACCTAATCCAAAAAACCTATTACTATGTCTTATCAATATCTATTTTGACATTGGTTTGGTTTTACTTAAAGCAAATCTGTTTCCCGATTATTTGGTAAAGAACTACATTTTCCAGTGAATTATTTCAACCTTTTCTGTTCTTTTTCTCTCCGTCTGAGATGGTAGAATATGCAAATAACAATGTTTTCAGGTAGAAAAAAATTAAAATATTTATTGCCGGTAAGGTATCCCTGGTACATATTTAAGAACTTGGCAGAGAGAAATGGAATCCAGATTCTTTAAATCCAGTGAAGCAAGTCTTGTTGCAATCTAAAGAAAAAGATTCTAAATAGGAAAATGATTTTGTTCATTTTCTGGGGGCTTCAAATTCTCTTTGGAAATAAAATAAACACACCTGAGCTGCCTCCTTCTCCCACTTTCCAGAGAATTGGAATAATGCACCTGCTGGTGGGTTTTAGGTGTCGCCTTAGCTAGGCCAAGTTGCCCAGATATTTGATCACATTTCATTCTGGATATTTCTGTTGAGGATGTTTGTTGGATGAAATTAACATTTTGATCAGTAGACTTGGAGTAAAGCAAGTTGCTCTCTGAAATGTGGGTGGGCCTCATCTAATCTCTTGAAGGCCTTAGTAGAATAAAGACTGACCTCCCCAGAGCAAGAGGGAATTCTCTAGCAGAAAGCTTTGGGCTTATGAAGCGGGTATCCAGCAGGCTGAACTACCTGCAGATTTTAGATTTGCCAGAGGGCATAACCACGTAAGCCAATTCCTTATAACAAATCTCTTTTCATATTCTCTCTCTTTATTGGTTCTGTCCTCTGGAGAGGCCCAACGTATGCAGTGTGTGGTTAGCATTTTCTTTGTTTATGCCCTTGATGAATTATAATGATTAACTGTCTCCAAAAATGGTTCTATTAATATTCTAACATTTTATAAGTGGTTTCTTTGAAGTAGTAAGCTGATCAGTAGGAAGAAATTCTCAAGAACCTGACTGCTAGAAGTATTTGTTCTAATATCTGACCACACAGATGGGAAAGGTTGCTTTGTCTCTTCATGGGACAATGCGAGGGGAGACCGTGCTCTGGGCTCAGCAACATCCTTGAGATGGGGAGAACTCTGGGATGGCTCAAGTTTCCCTGACCTCTGGTGTGTACTTGGCAGTCCTCAAGACATGGAACGTGAGGAGAGGGTGCTGTGTGATTGTGCTATGTCCCACAGTACCAGTGACCTCAAGGCAGGTAGCATGTTGGGTGGGCCTGACTTAATCACATGAAGTTGGTCATAGACGAGGGGTCCGAAGTCTGGAGCATGAGAAGTGTATGAAGGGGACTTGGGGATGCATGTGTTCAGGGTTGAGGGCAGCCACTAGGAGCTTAGAGTGAAACCCCCCCCCCCCCAACCAAACAGCCACGCAGGAAGTGGGAACCTCCATCTTACAACCACAAGGAGTTGGATTCTGTCAACAACAAGAACAAGCCTGGAAGCAGGTTTTCTCCCAAAGCTTCCAAGACCTCAGCAGGGCCCATATTTTGGTATCTGTGTTGTAATATCCTGAGAGGAGAACCCAGCCCATTCGGGGAGTTCGGACCTACAGAATGGTGACCTAATACATGGGTTTGAAGCTACTAAGTTTGTGATAATTTGCTACACAACAATAGAAGTGATTCTACTTCTTCATGTTCTCCAGGCCTTTCTTAGGTGAAAACAGAGGAAATCATGTGTCCTGATTTATTGTCATTACTTCAGACGTGGTTTGGTCAGGGAAATGGATTTGGATGTGGCTTGGGTCCCAGAAAAGTCCTCCCTGAACTGGTCAGGCCCTTGTGGCGTGAGAGAGATGATCCAGCAGTTTGGGTAAAAATGTTGTATTCAGGAGTCAGATCTTCCTCTTGTTAGGTGTTCGGACCTGAGTGGGTCCCAGGACTCCTTCTCAGCTTCTCTCCTCCAAAATGGGGACAAAACCAGTTATAGATGGAATCCTTGTGAGGACCGGAGAGTGTGACACGGTTATGGGCCTGGGTGATGGGCGGTCTGGGGGAGTTCAGAGTAGGCCCTTGAGGCCTCCGGTGGGCCTGCTTTACCACTCTGCTGCCAGTGCCCTTCCCAGCTTGGGTGACATGGTGGGGACAGAGGACCTGCTTATTTGTTCCCCCAGGGTTCTCTGGGAAGGTAAGGCCGTGGGCTAGCTGCTCTATGGCCCTCACGGCGCATGGCCGAAAAGAAATCTCCTTTCCTCACGTTGAAGGCTGGCCAACCCATGTTCTACCAGAAAGATTTCATAAGGTGTTCCCTGTCCTAGAGTCCTTTCCTAAAGTTAGATACCATTTATGGAGTGTCTGTTTCAGGCCATGGGCCTCTCTGCCAAATATGATTCCATTTAGCTGCCAATCAGTCCTTTTGAGTGGAATGATTATCTTGATCATGCAGAGGGAGAAACTATGATTCAGAGAGATTATGTAAGCTCTTTGAGATCATGTGGTTAGGAAACTGACTCAAAAAATCAGGCTTTCGGGCACCTGGGTGGCTCAGCTGGTTGAGCGATTGCCTTCGGCTCAGGTCATGTTCCTTGAGTTCCGGGATCGAGTCCCACATCGGGCTCCCAGCTCCACGGGGAGTCTGCTTCTTCCTCTAACCTTCTCTCCTCTCATGGTCTCTCTTAATTTCTCTGTCTCTCAAATAAATAAATAAAATCTTTAAAAAAAAAATCAAGCTTTTACAGTTTTATGTCCTGGACCATGTGCCCACGTGGCCCCTACCACTGGGACGTATGAGAAGCAGGGCCCTTTGTGGAAGGCGCTGGGGTCCTCATCGACTTACTCGCAGGTTTTGTTCTGTGGCTCCTTATCTTCCTACAGGTGGGGGTGGGAGGTGAAGGGGTGCCTGGCTCCGGGGCCACTGAGGGGTTCGATCAGGGACTCCAAGACATTTCAATACGAAGAGAGAAAGAAAAACACCTGTCTTTATTTCCTAGGGGTGAATGTCTCTAAGCGCCGTCATAATGAGTTCTAATTACACTGTTAAACTTTCCTTTCAGAACTTTTGCTAATATGGTAAGAGACCCTGTGTTCAGTCAAAAATCCCTTCCTCCTTCTTCCTGGCTTGAAGGGCCCTGGACTGACTGACTGACTTCCTTCCTTCCTTCCTCCCTCCTTCCCTTCCAAATTTTATTTTTAAGTGATCTCCCTACCCAACATGGGGGTTCGAACCTACAACCCCAAGATCAAGAGTTGCATGCTCTATGGACCAAGCAGGCCAGGCATCCCTGCAGGGCCCTGGGCTTCCTGATCAGAGCTGCATATCCTGTGTATCTGGCAGCCCCCTGTTTGCAGCCAGGCCTGACTTGTGTGTTTTTTCCATATGTGTCTCTCCTCTGGGAATGGGATATGCCAGCTCAGCAAATGCACACAGCTGTCTTACTGTCGTATCGTCGAACTAATATTTAGTAATCTCATCATCTCTTCTGACCAGTTTACATGAGGTGGAAGCACTGTGGGGTGCAAGGTGAAAGGACCTTGTGCAACCTAACGAAACTTCTGAACAAACTTCAGAAAGACCACAGAGATGACATCTATCTCTACACCTCTGGGCACTTGAATTCCAATAAGCTCTACAGGCCTCCCGAGACAATCCTCTATCACTGGCCCAATGCCAATAGACCAAAAGGGGAAAAAATCTTCAAAGTAGAAAAACCATCCGACAAAAAGATCGCAAAGATGAAAGATGCTTTGGCTTATTTTACCATCAATACAGCTCTGAGTCCAAAAGATGTCCAGACCACTCCACTCTTCAGGCATTTGGACCCTGTGGAGCATATTTCCCATGCTTCAGAAGAGGACTTTCTTCTAAGGAAGGCTCTAGGAAAAGAGACTTCTCCGGAACTGCGGAGGCGAGAAGAGTTGAGATTGCCGGAGATGAAGGTTCTCAAGTACAGAACAGTGGAGTCCAGCCGTCAGTGTGTGATGTCTCCCCCCCGCAAGGAGGAGTACCAGTACATCAGCTCCTACTTAGCTGGCATAACGAAGGCAGACAAGTATAAGAAGTTCCTGTGCTTCCAAAAAGAAGTTCTTACAAAGCAAGAACTCATGAAGCATGATTTCACTGGGAGAAAGGCAGCAATACCCCATGAAAAGAAGTTGGAACAGGTAAGGAGGATGATTACTGTGGGCGCACTGCTGTAGTTCCCGGTGCCTAAATGTCGTGGGTGGAGACCCACTTTCAGGCACCTCCTTTACATTTCCAGATAGAAAAAGATGAAGTCAGATGTTCTCAGCAACTGCTGATCTGCAGTTATGCGGTTATGATCTGCATAACTCAGATGTTATGAAGATCATAACAGGGAGAAGTAAAGGAAGGCTAAGTCTGGAAATGGGTCAGTTGGAGGTGACTTCATAAGCAGAGCATCAGATGCTGCCTGGCAGCTATGGTACATACAATGTTCATGGATAGCAGACACATCTGAGAAAAGGTTGGCCTAACTCACTATGGAAACACGTGAGGGGAGAGTGAGGCGGGGGTAAACATTTAGGTAATGTAGGCGCAGTCTGCCCAGAGTCACCCATGTCTGTGGAAGGTGGTTAGCATGATGGGAGGAGCTTTGGTGAACTTCCCCAGGGGCTGTAAATCATCCACAGGGAGCACGGATGTAACACAACCTGAGAATGCAAGAAGGGAAGAAATAGCAGCATACCTGAGAAATACCCAAACCTCATGAGAATTTTGGCTGAGAGGACTAACGGGAAGAGGAAGACCCTGGGGACATTGTGGGCGCCGTGTCCTCGAGTACAGGGTATAAGGGAGTGAATAAAGAAAACATAGACCAACGCCTTTGACAACCGCGCACTCACACCTTCTCAGCAGTGCTCAGAGGGCGTCAGATGCACCTTGGTTTGCTGCCTGGCTTTGCCCAGACCCAACTCTGGGGTGGTGGGAGCCGGACCCTCTGATAGAAAGAGGTAGATAGACCACGGAAATTCTTATTCCTCCCCCTGAGAAGCTATTTGGAAAGGCACATGAAGACGTCCTGTAATGGTGGGTTCTGTTTTTCTACCAGGAGCTCCAGAAAGTGTGCGTCTGTGACCCTCAGCAGTTCAACAGACTGCACGTCTTCAGAGAAGTCTTTGAAGATATTTGCAAGAGTTCTTTGATATTTGGTGATATCCTGAAAGAAGTCAAGGTAATAAAAAATGTTTCTTTCCCACATAATCACTGAGGGCCACACATGATGTCCCATCCACAGGATCTCAGTTCTCCCAGAAATTCTGCCAAGTATCACGGCCTCCTTCCTATAGATGATGAAAATCACTCACAGACTCAAAGTAATGTGCACATAGCCACATAAATCACAAGTGGGCCATGGGAATAAACAACCGCTATCTCACTCCTTAAGCCCAATCCCCCCCCCCCCCGCCAGTAAAGCCTCCCAATTATTTATAGGCTTTTCTAAATTGTACATGTAACATACAAACTTTTATAAGTATGCATAATTATTTCATATACATTCTTATGGAATTGTAAGTTTCCTGTGATTTCGTGATGAAAGTGACCTTCATATCAAAGCTGAGTTGAAATGAGGTTGCTTCCAGATCTTTGGGGGGGGGGGGATGTGTATTTATTTATTTTTTATTATGTTCAGTTAGTCACTGTAGAGTACATCATTAGCTTTTGATGTAGTGTTCAATGATCATTAGTTACACTCAGCGAAGGGGGAGAAATCAGAGAGGGAGACGAACCGTGAAACACTAGGGACCCCGGGAAACAAACTGAGGATTCCAGAGCGGAGGGGGGTGGGCAGAGGGGGTAACAGGGTGATGGGTGTTAAGGAGATTGCTTCCAGAATTCACTATTACCTAAGTCCTGAGGACAAGGAATGCTGAGTAGCTTCCATGCAGGGGCCACTGTTCCAGAGAACATCCTCCTCCCTAGGGAGCTCCTCCCTGGCAGGTGAGCAGGACCCATGGAACTTCTGTGTGGCAGGAGGTCACATGTTGTATGTGTGTCAAGATATTTTAGGAAGCTCTTCTGAGGGGATCAACGGTTCATGCTAAAGCGTGCTTCAAAGTTGGTGAGATTTTATATACTTTATATAGTTTATATAGTATAAGATTTTACTTATTTATTTGAGATAGAGACAGTGAGAGAGAGCATGAGAGGGGAGAAGGTCAGAGGGAGAAGCAAATTCCCCGTGGAGCTGGGAGCCCAATGTGGGACTCGATCCCAGGACTCTGGGACCATGACCTGAGCTTAAGGCAATTGCTTAACCAACTGAGCCACCTAGGCGCCCAAGTTTATATATTATAAAATATACCATATAAATATACTATAATATACATACTATATACTTTATATAGTATACGTTCTGTACTGTTGGTTTATAGACTGAAGGAACATTTCATAGTTTTTGAAATGATCTAAACCGACATCCTTAACTTCCGTATTATTTGTCTCTGTGAAGAAACTTACATTGTGGTGACATAACACATCTTCAATGGATTTTTTTTTTTTTTTGGTTCAGGATGAGTATGAACTCTACATGGCGATCCTTCTGCAGTCCCAGTCCCCATCACAGCATGAGGTAACAGCTGACCCTCCAGGTGTCTCAATAAAGCCTATTTCTTCATTTCTTCCTATTTCACGAGTAGGAGAAGGCATCCATTTGTGCCTCTACAGCTGAAGCACACCGTGGGTTAAGAATTTACTTCCTGCTCACAGGGAGAGTGAGCGTGGGGAGAGTGAGAGTAGGGGTAGGGGGCATGCAGTTCCTGGGTTTGGCCGATGTCTCTGGGCCACCCATCGTCAGTGACCTCTCCGACCCCTCCCTTGTGTAACCCAGGCCTCACCAGACTGTTTTCGTCAGCGCTGGCCCTCTCTTTTCTGCCTCTTGCCCTGATTATGAGCTACATTTGCATACCCCTGCATTGCTGGCCCCCAAGTCTGCATATGTCACCCAGATATTTCCTGGAGGTTCTAGATTATCCCTGTTTCCAGCTTCCCACTGGGCATTGACACTTAGGTGTCCAGAGTGGGCAGATTACAGACCTAAAAATAGGGAGATTTTCCAGAATTAGCGGGGTGGGCCCAACGGGATCACGTGGGTCCTCACAGCAGAGAACCTTCTCTGGCTGGGCTCCGAAGGGGGAAGTGGCAGAGGGGGAGTCAGAGCTATTCCGTGCGAGAGGAGGATTCCATGACCGTTGGGGGCTCTGGGACGGAGGGCCCACGTGCAGGGACTAGAGAGAGGCGTCCAGTATAGGCGAGGATAGGAACTCAGTCCCACAACCGCAAGGAAGTGGGTCCTGCCAGTCTCCTGAGCGATCCTGGAGGAGATTCTTAATAGCAAAAAAGGAAAATGTTCACCCTTCCTGGGTGGGTCTTACCCATTGTGACCTTGTACTTCCTAGACTCTGCTGGCTAATGCCAAGGGGCTGGAGAAGAGATCCGTGAAGACCGCAGATGTCAACCAGGCCAAGGAGGAGCTGAGGGCGATGGTGGTGGCCACCAAAGCAGCCATGGAGCACAATGACAAGTGAGGGTTAACAGTCTGACTCCATTTATATTGGGATCATACTATTCTACAGGATTTTAAAACCACGTGACAAGCATATGTATTTACATTTTTTTCTGCACTGTTGGGGAAGGCACTTTGCCTTTACGAATACCCTGTCATCTGGCCTCTTTCACGAGCCATTACATCTGGGACTGGGAAATCCAACCAAATCTGGTGTTTGTAGGGGGGTGGGGGAGGGTAGTCTGGGATGGTCTCTGAAGGCATCTTATCTTTGTAAGTGGTCCCCCGGGGACCTACTGATAGGTGACACTGCTGCAAAGTCAAGACACCTTTCATGAATGTTCTTATTATGTTGTTATGTTTTTATCTTTTTATATATTTTTAAAAGATTTTATTTATTTATTTGACAGACAGAGAGATCACAAGTAGGCAGAGGGGCAGGCAGAGAGAGGGAGAAGCAGGCTCCCCGCCAAGCAGAGAACCCGATGCGGGGCTCGATCCCAGGACCCTGAGATCATGACCTGAGCCGAAGGCAGAGGCTTTAACCCACTGAGCCACCCAGGCGCCCTCTTATTATGTTTTTTAACTTAAAAAAAATTTAAATTTTTCTGTGTAGTCTTTCAGGTGAAATCACAATTGGATAGAGCATATGTTTTATAGAGGATTTAAAGAAGATTGAAGCAAAGCCAACACACCCAAAATATCATTAAGAAAACAAAATAAGAAACGAAATCCAAAAAACAAAATGCATGCCTTTAGTGTAAGTAGAAAACAAAAAGCATCCAAACTTCAAAATACTTGAAATTAGAAAAATACACATCAAACGTCAGTGAATCATTATTTACTCTCTTTCTGCCAACCTTGGTGAAAGCAAGGGCAGTGGGGGAAGAGAGAAGAATGGAGCTGATAGAAGGCCTTTTCAAGTTCTACAGTTAGTGCCCGAGAGAGAGAAAGAAAGGAATGAAGGAGGGGGGAGAGAAAGAGGAAGAGGGGGGACGTGAAGAGAGAAGGGAGGAAGGGAGAGAGAGGGGGAAGGGGAAAGTCCTGAGAGAGGGGGGAGAGAGAAGGAGGGTGGAAGCGGGTGGAGGGAGGGAGTGAGGGAGAGAGAGAGGCTTCCCTAAATAATACCACAGAGTTTCCTGGTCTGTCTGTCAGGGCACTGACTTAGATGGAAAGGACTTGAAGTGAGCATGGAAGCAAGAACAATGTTGAAATGATAAAGATATGGTGGAAAGGGCTTTAAAAGGAAGTGATCAGCATTCTTTAGAACCAAGCATTGAAGAGAAAAAGAACCAAGGGAGGGGAGTTTAGAATCCCATAAAAGAAGAAAATCGAAGGGCACATTCAAAAAGTGAAAGGGCACATTCCTTTCACGCTGTTCTTTCTCCCCCCCAAAAATGTTATCCGGTAAAAAATTAAAATAAACCACTCTAACACAGCAACAAAAGCATACTGTGCTATTCTGACAAAAATGTGTCCTCTTGATTAGGAATCTCACACACTAACCAAACTGCTGTCCCTACCCACAAAAATGCAGAGGTGCGAATGATCGCTGTCTGCACAACAACTATCTCTCTTGATAAAACGAGGACCCAAACAGTTTAGCTGATGAAAATCCCTACCGTCCAACAACAACAAAAAGCTGAAGAAAAGTGTACCACAGCACTCCAAACTTAATGAGATAGTCTCAGAACATTTCTAGCTATGAAAACGACGTTGAATTAGAAATGTAAACACTAAGCACAGTAACCAATAGCAATAAAAAGGAAGATGTGAAGCAAGATTTGACCCCCGAGGAAAGATAGTTAAAAAAGTCAAAATATGTCAGAGATCCAGATGAAATTATGACACACTCAAGGAGGGATAGTCTTGAGTGACAACACAATAAAGAGCATTAGAGAAAAACAAAACACAACCCAGAAAATGAAGATGAGATAACAAAAGAAATAAAAAGACAGAAAAACTAGTTGACGTGGAAGACAGGCAAAGACTATCCAATTTACATATAATTAAAGCCTCAGAAGAAGAAGAAAAAGCAATGGAATAGAATATAATATTTAAAACTCTAACACATTTAACATTTCTGGAAACTAAATGCCCTGACTCTGCATACTGATAAGGCTGTTGCCATTCTTATTAATTCATTTAATCTCAAATTCTTAAAATTGGGAGTCAGAATACTTTTCTGTTTCTTTCATCTCTGATTAAATGAGCTAACGTATGTGAAGCTATTTCACCATTAGGTCCCTGTAGATAGGCAGCACTGACTCATTTGTAGCACTGATGTTTTTAACCAAATCACAGGATTGCTCTGTACATGCAATACGTATTAGACTCCCTTTCCCCCATCAGTGTATTAGAAATAAGACAGTTGATTTAGTTTAGTTTAGTTTTGTTTTTTAACCCGGGAGAGGATATGAAGAGATTACAGATGTTTTCATTTCCTTCTTTTAAAAGGTCTTGTATTTTATTTTTAGTGTAAACATAGTGGGATTTATGAATTGTATCTATGGGAGGAAATCACCCGGGCCAGGGAACACGCAGTGTGCGTTCTAGCTGCGGGGATGTGCCTCCACTGTCCCTTATCTCTTGTGCGTCTCAGGGTGTAAATGCTAGTTTCTTGGCCTCCCTGCTTTGTAGAATTTCAAGCAACAAAATAATATCCATAAACACTATAGGAAATCACTTATTTTATATTAACCAGCTTCTTCAACTAGTGGTTTACGTGATCTCGAAGGAAAGTATTTAATTTGGGTGACTTAGGCTTTCATTTTGTATAGGGTTTCAAATTACCTTTTTTTGATAGAAACTGAGATCACTTTTTATTTCTCAATTTTTAAGAAAGAGTTGTGGCATAAAATAGACAAGGGAGACAAGTATGAATGCAGTTCTGATGTTTTACTGTTTTTTATCACCAAACCTGTAGACTCAGAAGTGAACTCGAGACGGAGCACACATTGCTGCAATCTGCTAAGGAAAAGTCAGGCGAGTAATTGTGTGATTTGTCCTTCTGAAATCTGGGTGAAGAATCTTCATGTCATCCTCTGTGATTATCTATGATTTATGGCTGCCCGCTATTATTTGTTTGAAATAGATTTTTTTTAGAGAGCTTATTAAATTTTATTCATGTGTATTTTTTCCATCAAGTTCTTTAAAAATACAGCAAGTTCTCATTCAATCGGAAGTGGCTTAAATGAAGTACTTTAAAGGTGCAGGAAACAGTTCACCTCTTTAATAGATCCCGTCGAGGTGGAGATTATAACTCCAGTTTCTGGTGCTTTGGGCACCTTTGGTCTTTTAGTTTCTCTGGACATGTACACCGCGTCATTCTTCTCTAAGACCTTTGTGGTTTTTAGCGGAATAACGATTTCAGTCAAGACCTCCTGTAGAAAGAATTATGCCAAGTTTTGACCGGGACATTTGAAATAGATCCTAAGAAATTGAGCAAGTGATATAAATACGGAAACAGTTCCCATGAGGGAGTGCTGTAGGACTAACAGTACCCTACAGAAAGGGTCTTAAAAAGTGACAGGCTTTAGAGGGGGCTGTGGACCCCACTCAGGGCCCTGCATGGGCCTGAACCAGAGGACGCAGCGCTATGGCCTCTTGCGGTTTCCAGGCAACAGCAACGAAGACAGTCCATTCTGGATTCCAGAACCCCTGCATCTCTTTTCCCAGCTCAAGGAAGTCAGCGTTTACAAACAATATGTTTCCCAGGCTGTCCCGGTTTGTGATGTCCTCCGTCTTACGGACGCGTTCTGTGTCGGGTTCAGCCCCACCCCCACGCTGTGCCGTGCTGGGCGCATCTCCCCGGCAGGCCACGGGGCCGGCGGTTCACCCAGACCACCGGCTTCCTTAGCTCAGCTCGACTAGTCTCAGCTGCCCGCCCGCTAAGCGAGGATAATGGTGGTACTTCCCTCTCAGGTGCACTGTGAGGCTCGAGTAAATGTAAGAATCCATGGGAAGTAGGAGCAGGGAGCGTGGCGCAGGGCAGTGGTCCAGGCACGGCTGCTTGCGAGGAAGAATACACAGTTTATGGGAATCTAATTACGTTTAGGAATACTTAGGCATTAAATAAATATTAAAATTATTTTTAAAATTAGATGCGCAATTTAGAATATGATTAAGTAACCAAAATAATTTCTATACTGTTAGTGCAACGATTCAGCCAAATGCCATTTTTCTTCCAAGTTTGTTAAATCCTAACTCATACTGGATTCACTTTCGTCCCCGTCGCAGCAGCTTCTGGGATATACTCACAGATCTAACCTGTTTTAAGTTCTTAGCAGAACTTGGCCTCCAAGGCTCCTTCTGACTGGGGTCTTTTGTTTCCTTCTGTTACTTCTTTCCTCCCTGCGAGCAACACCTGTGTGACTTACCTGTTGGCCATCTTCCAAGGGTTTCTTGCGGCCAGAGTCCTGGCCTCTTTTTTTTCCTAGGCTGGCCCAGGACTTGTCTTCTGACTCTGTGTCAGGACTTACAGGGAGGTTGTATCCACCCTTCTCCTGCCCCTGCGTTGCATATTCTTGGGTTCCTCTTATAGAAAAGTCATGGATGGGACTCCAGCTCCCTGTTTCCTGTTTCCTCGCTGTCTCCTAACACAGGTCCACCATTTTTTTCTCTCCCTTTTTTAAGAACTGCATTTATTTATTTATTTACTTTAAAGATTTTATTTATTTGACAGAGAGAGACACAGAGAGAGAGGGAACACAAGCAGGGGGAGTGGGAGAGGGAGAAGGAGAAGCAGGCTTCCTGCCGAGCAGGGAGCCCAATGCGGGGCTCGATCCAGAGACCCTGGGATCATCTCCTGAGCCGAAGGCAGACGCTTAATGACTGAGCCACCCAGGCACCCCTCTTTTTTTTTAATATGCGTATAATTGACACACAGTGTTACATTACTTTCAGGTGATTGGACACATTTGTGCGTGATGAGATGCTCACCACGAGTGCAGCCACCATCTGTCCCAGTACATCACTGTTAGAGTGTCACTGACCGTATTCCTTACTCTCTGCTCTTTATCACTGTGACTTATTCATTCTGTAGCTGGAAGCCTGAGTCTTCCTCTCCCATTCGCTCATTTTGTCCATCCCTCCACCCCCTTCCCTCTGGCAACCATCACTTTGTCCTCTGAAGTTATAGGTCTGATTCTGCTTTTTGTTTGTTCTTTTTTTTTTTTTTAAGATTCCATTTATGAGTGGAGTCATATGCTACTTGTCCCATTTTTCTTTTAGATTTAAGATCTTCATTGCTAACTGCTAACCAGATAAAACATCAGGGACTAAAAAATAATAAACAAGAAGACGTTGCTAATTTCTAGAACTGTAGTAAGTGTTTCTTAATAGTTGAGTCTAGCTGTTTCTGACATTTTTCCAGTGCTATTGAAGAAATCTGGTGACCTGTGTTCATCTTCCTTTATTGTTTTCCTAAAGCTTTCTCATTTGGGAGCCTCCCTATGTATGTACTTTCTGTGGAACTTACCCCTTCTGGTACCTCAGTCTTTTTTACTCTCTCTCTTTTTTAAGATTTTATTTATTTATTTGAGAGAGAGAGAGAGAAAGTTAGCATGAGTGGGAGGAGAGGGAGAAGGAGAAGCAGGCTCCCCACCGAGCAGAGAGCCCAAATGTGTAAGACCCTGCGATCATGACCTGAGCCAAATGCAAACGCTTAACTGACTCAGCCACCCAGGTGCCTCCTTTGTCTTCCTTTTTTGGTAGAAAAGGGGTAACAACAGTTGGGTCATTGAAGTGGCCTTTCACTGCTTTTGGCTCCTGTGTCGCCAGTTAATAGTTGTAGGTTAAAACCTTCTGCTTAGGTTAAGGTAGGGATCAGACTTCATAGCTTCTTTTTGTGTAGAAGCTGAACTCTGGCTGTTTCTGCCTCCTCGTTTAGTTCATTGTATATCTGCTTAGCTAATTCTCCCAAATTTCAAAACTTATCTTCAAAGTTTTCCCTTCTTCCAAATTTGGCAAGTTTGAATGATGGTTTCTGTGTTGTTTACCATGTGTGGGTAAATGTTATCACTCTTTGAATTGCTTTTTTTTCTATCAAAAAGGATTAGCCGTTCTTTCTCAAAGAAATTGTCTTACCACCGTAGTCAGAATCTAACTGTGCTGTTTGGTGATGAAGTTCCTTCAGCAGTGAGTTACTCTTAATGTCTCCATCACCTTTCTGAATCCTTACATATTGACATTTGTTGGAACCCAACCTGTCTTTGGTTCCTTGCACACATCTTTCATTCCAAATCTTTTTTCTGCCCAAATCTTTTTTTAGGCTTGAGATCCCTATATCTAATCACTTACTGGATATGGCCACTTGAGTATCCCATAGGTGCCTCAACTCAGCGCGTCCCAGATTAAACTCTCTGTTTCAATGAATGGCATCACCAAATACATGGAAGTCAAGTCAGAAAGCCTGTGGCAGAAATCTTTCCCCCGTCCACCCTATCGATCACTTCAACACAGCTTGTAGTTAGTGGCCCAGGTGGGATTCGAACCCAGCTCTCTTATGTCTCTGCTGCATTGAATGCCCTTCCTACTGCCTCTGTTCCTAGCTGTAGCAAAGCTGAAACCTAGGGGTTATTTTGATACCTACCTGTCCTCTGCATCTGGATCCAGTCAGTTACCAAGCCCTCCTCATTCCCGTTCCCTAAATCGTTTTTGTATCTCTCCACTTCTCTTTAGGCCACAGGTGCTATCCTGATCTGACCTCGCTTGGATGAGTGTAGTAGCTTTCTGACTGGCCATCCTGTTCTAACCTCACCCTCTCTCATCCACTTCCGGTGCTGTAGAAAGAGTGACCATTGTGAGTGTTGATCCCAGCTTAGGGCCTTCAACTTTGATTCATTTCCTAACATAAGCTCTGAGACCTTTTCAGATCTCCCCCTGCTTCCTTTCTAGTATTCATTGATGTCACTCCCTGGTCCTCAATGTTCCTACCCTACTATATAACTTTCTTTTTCTGAAATGTGCCAAGTTCTGCTCTTCTGCCCTATTCATCATCCCCTTCCTCTTGTCTAACTCCTTTTCATCCTTTGGGTCTCAACTTTGTCACACTTCTCCTGCAAAGTCGTCCTTGCACCTTCCTCACATTATGTTAGGTATTCAAATTGGGCACTCAATAAATACTTGTTGATTATATAAATATATTAGGGGAGGAATATCCCCATTCTTGGATCAGATAATTTTTATTCATGTGCTTGGAGCTTGAGTTACATTATATTTTATAGCTATATATAACATACATAATACTGTTAGTAATACATAATACCATTAATAAGAGATGACGTAATAAACGGTACTACTTTGCTTTTAAAAATATTTCCAGAATTATCTAAAAAAGATGTAATGGATGAGGATCAACTTACTCTTATTGAGAAGGTTGAAAAGAAGAGGTGTGAAATACTTCATAAATGGGATGAAATTCAAGCTCTTGAAAGAGAAATTAAAACAACTTTGATTCATACGGGAATTTCACATATCACTGAAAATAGGATTAAAAGCATAGAGGTATGTAATTTATTTACTTGAATGTTTACATTGGTCTTTTGCTTGAAGATGCTGGCAAACACATGAAGCAATTTCATTTTGCAGCTGGGTAAACAATAATGGAAAAATTGGTCCAAATATATTTTTGTTACAAAACATTTGTAGCAAATGATTAGAATAATTAATAAGTCTAGCTAAAACAACAAAAATAAAGGTGATAAAAATTCTGTAGAGTTCTGGTAAGGTTCAAATTGGATCTCTTTCAGGTCAATTGATGTCTCTTAAAGTTTAACGATTTTGAAAATGCTTGTCATAAAAGCTCTCACAGCCAACTTTAAGTATCCAATATGTGCTAATTAACTTGAACTGAAGCCCAGAGGGTTTAAATAACCTGCCCAATATGACACAGTTTACAGGTGGCAAAGCTGGGATTGAAGCTTAATTCTTTGGGGACTCCAAAGCCCCTATTATTTTCATTGTGTCACACTGAAACTCCATAGTTAGATTTTCAGTGAGTTGTACAATTACGTTAGAAGATAGAAATCAGTTACTACCATTGAAAGGAAAGTCTGCTATATTAAAAGTAGTCTTTAACAATTATCACTAACTGATATTTTGATGAACAACATAATGTAGACTATAATCTATGTTTTGAAATGTTACGCTGCCCTACTTTTTATGTGTTATAACCTGATTTTTATTTGTGCAGAATCTGACTCGATGTTACCACCTTGTTATAGAGTTTATAAGTGATGTGCAAGTATTCTTTTTCTCATGGTTTTATAGTTACGTGTATTTTCCCAGCACTATCTTTTCTAAATCTTGTTTTTTAAAAAGCAGAATTATAAAGTGTATAGGAAGGTGGTGGTGGTTTAAACTTGTTTTGACTTCTCTCTCTCTTTCTTTTAAAATAATACATCAGATTTGCTTCTGTTTTTTGTTTACAGTATGTTCTTATTTATTTACTTATTTATTTAATATTTTATTTATTTATTTAAGAGAGCACTAGAGAAAGAACGAGTGAAAGCACATAAGGGGGGAGGGGCAGAGGGAGAGGGAGAAGCAGGCTTCATGCAGAGCATAGAGCCCCACGTGGGTCTCTGTCCCATGACTCTGAGATCAAGACCTGAATGGAAATTAAGAGTCAGATGCTTAACTGACTGAGCTACCCAGGTGCCCCTGAAATTTGTATTTTATATTGTATCCGGCCACCTTAACAAATTCTGTTATTAATTATGAAAATTAAAGAACTGCTCTAGAATTTCCCTAAAATTCTCTGCGTTTTTCTAATATCAACCCTTATCTCCTCTAGTTTTAGACCGAGGAGGCTACTGATTTCTCTTTGCCACATGTCCTTCAAGTCATACTTTGTTTATTCATCTGTTTTTAAATGGTGTGCTATTGGGTACTTTTGAAATTATAACATCATTTCCATAACACTTTTTGTTCCATAAATGGGGAAAAGTATTTAACAAATAGTCTTAACCAAGTATCTTACTTTTAAAACCATTTCTTCTTCAGACTGAAGCTATAAAATTGGAAACAGCAAATAGAATTTTAAAGAAGAAAATGCATGTAAGTTTTCGTGAGTTAATGTTTTCCAATAGGAATATTTCCTTTAGCGATGTGCACTTCATGTATCATGTCCTAAACAAAATAAGAATATATGCATTATTTTTTTAAATGATTACTTTCTGTAACACTGAGAATATCTCACTATGCAGACATTAGCTTAAAACTAGACATGTGTCAGCTAGTGTATTAGTGAAAAAAATAAACCTCCTTTTTTAATAGTTGAATATGCTGGTCAGAATTGACCATTTCTCTAACCCTTGTACATGTAACAGTGAGTTGTAATGAGTTTATTTGGTAAGAAGGAATAGAATGAATTGGTTCCTCTAATGACTTTCAGGATACCCTTCCAGAATACATGGGAACAATTTGCTGCTTAACAGATCGTGATTCTGCTTCAATTAGATATGTATATCCCTCTGTATTATATACAGTATACAGTAGTATGTTATGTCTGAGTTGAGAAGTGGTTTTCGATTTTGATTCAATCTTCTTATCATGTAAGATCGGTATCATGCCATTATACATGACCGAGTGATTTTGATTCTTCGTAGGTCATTGAAAACCAGGTGAGGCAGACCATGGAGAAGAATAAGATGGGCGAGGAGGAGCAAAGGTAAGTGTTGATGACGTAATCAAGGAAGTGGGACGGTCTCATGCTATTCTCAAAACCATCCCCTCAAATCTGCGTTAGACAAGACAGTGCTTCTGAAATGTTTATATTCATGAGTGTTAACTTTAAATATACATGGTTTAGCCTTTCCTGTGCTCAAGAATGCTTACCCCAAGATTTAGATCTCCATCACTATGTATTACTTAGCAATGTAGACATAAATTCTTTGGAAAGAACCGAAGAATTGAGGGTAAATTCTCATGGGCAGGGATCAGGAAGGTGGGGAGACAGGCGACTGTGGTGGCTTTCTTTTCTCAAATTACATGGCTTTTAGCAATATTAGATTTTTGAAGAATGCTGTGCATGTATTACCCTGACAATTTTTTTTATTATGTTATGTTGGTCACCATACAGGACATCATTAGTTTTTGATGCAGTGTCCCATGATTCATTGTTGCGTATAACACCCAGGGCGCCGTGCAATCCAAGCCCCACCCCCCTCAATACCCATCACGGGGCTCACCCATCCCCCCACCTCTCTCCCCTCTAAAACCTTCAGTTTGTTTCCAGGCGTCCATAGTCTCTCATGGTTCATCTCCCCCTCTGATTTCCCTCCCTTCATTTTTCCTTTCCTTCTCCTAATGTCCTCTATGTTATTCCTTATGTTCCACAAATAAGTGAAACCATATGATAATTGACTTTCTCCACTCTTGACAATTTTAATTTAAAAATGAAATGGCTGATATATATTATCAATTACATAAATTTAGCTTTATATAGTTAATTTTCTTAGAATTAGTACTACAGTTCACATTTCAGGATTTGATAAGGCTGGGAGCGATAGAAAACCATTGCTGGTTTAAGTATGGAAAGTGCTAATTTGTAACAACAGTAAAAAGACATTTAGTTGTAGGTGGCCTCGGTTCAATGATAATATTGAGGAACCAGTGTCTTCTTTCTTCTTCATTTTCCTTGAGTATGATTTTCCACCTGGAGGCCTCAATATGGCTATCTTCAGGCATGGGTCCACATCCCATAGAGAAATAAAGGGGCAAGGGGAGTACAAAAGGCAAAGAGCTTCTCATCAGGAGGCTTTTCTGTTTTATTTAGAAGGGGAAGTGCTTCTAGGGCCTTACACCCATATCTCAGTGCCCAGCACCATGTCCCAAGACCATCCAGAGCCACAAAGGAGTCTAGAAAATAGCACACTCTACTTTCTAGCTCTACACGTGGTAGCGTCACGGGAGGGAGATGTTAGAATGGTGGCTGAGTGAACCACACAGGTGGATTATATTATGTTGGGTGTCCTCAAAGAAAAGAATATAGAATTACAAATACAAAATTGGGAAGGCTCTTTCCATAGTTTTGGCAATGAGAGTGAATGGACCTAAGGTTTAAACATCATTATCTCCAAGATAAATCTACATCTGCTGCCACACTATATTTAGTCTGGAAAATACTGCAGGGGATTGCACCCAAATATGGCGAGAATCTTTGCTACATTCTAGGCCAAAATGCTACCAGAAATCCTTTAAAACAGAAGTGGAAGATTACAAAGTCTTACTTTGTGTTTTTGAGTAAATATGTCCTAAAATAAATATTTTGAAATTTTCTCTTATGCTTAAGGCACTTTTGTCTAATCTATTGTGTTTACCTGTTGTGTTTAAGGAATCTTTGGGATTTTATTAAAGAATTTGTAAACTTAAAGGAAACAGATGCTAACTCAAGTGATTGGAAAATGACCTATGAAGATTCACAGCCACCGTATGCATAGCACAAATGTTTGCAGATGTATAAATTAGAGAAGATTCATCTCGTTTTGTCCGTTTTAATCTCTAATAAAGTTAACGTAGTATGGGTATCCTACTCAAGATATTGGAATAAGTACATGTATGCATGTGATTAGTTTTATTTCTGTATACATATTCATAGCAATAGTAATTCTTAGAGTATTTTCTGCTTTCCTTCAATAATTTTCACCGAGGAAAAATACTTTCAATTATTTGATAGGAATCAGAAATTCAGCACTGCTACAATACAGATCCAATATGTTTCTTATTTGCCAATGCAAGTTTGTATATAAACATTTAATGTAGCAATCATAGAATTAACATTCACTTAACTAAATAATCTTTGCTGATTGTAAGCGATGCGGTGCTCTGAGACCTTACAGTGCCGGGAGGGTGCTTTGCAACGCATGTCTTGAGTGATTGTGCTCTTCATGGCAACATTGTGACTCGGACTGTTTGAATGCCCACTTTGCCTGTAATCTAGTCTGAGTCCTTAGAGCAAATACAAGTCCGGTTTCTTTGGACAGTGTTTTACAGGGCTGTGGTGGGGAGCAAAGGTAAGGGTGAAGTACGCGAGGGATTTGATCCTGACCTGGAAGAGAAGTGTTTGAGGTCAGGGCAAGAGAGGGTGGGGCGAGAGATGAACAGGTTTTGCTTCCTATGGGCTGGGAGGTCAATGTCAGAGTGGCATGTTCATCACAGCTCTGTTTAAATCCAGTAGCTCTTCCTGGAGCAGGAGACTCTGTTTTAGAGATAAAATGGTGGCCGCTGAAAGTGCACATGTTCACCATATATAGAAATAAACTGGGCTTTATTGATGTTTGTTGAATTCGCTAAGTTCAAGTTGCCTTCTTTTGGTTATTGATGCACTAGAATCTTATTAAGTAGGTGCCAGTATTTCCCATTATACGGGGGGAAAAATAAAATGTGAAGTGGTGAATTGATTTCTTTCAACTACGCTGTGGGGCCCCTGGGTGGCTCAGTGGGTTAAAGCCTCTGCCTTCGGCTCAGATCATGATCTCAGGGTCCTGGGATCGAGCCCCGCATTGGGCTCTCCGCTCAGTGGGGAGCCTCCTTCCCCCTCTCTCCCTGCCTGCCCCTCTGCCTACTTGTGATCTCTCTCTGTCAAATAAATAAATAAAATCTTAAAAAAAAAATAAATAAAAAAACTATGCTGTGAAAAATAGAGCAAGCATCCAATCTCAGATTTGGTGTGCTCCGTTCCTAAAGTTTTACCACTGCATTATGCTGTGTCATTTATACATGTGTCTGGTCGAGATCTAGGGAAGCACGTTTATACCTTGTCGGTGACATAAAGACTATTAGGAGTAAGAAGAAACAGACCAACAATCAAAGCTGAATTTCCTTGCTTGTCGAGCAAGGGACAGCCATTCATTCAAGAGGCAGGACTCGGGGACGATTCAATTAGAAAGTATGGGAGGCAGGAGGTAACTGAGTGGATTTGCGGGGGAGGAGGATGGGGTCTGGAAGGTCCCTCTGTTGTTTGGTCTTTATTCCGGTGTCACGAAAGCACTGGTTTTAAGAGGTACGACACCGGTTGGCATCTAGCCTTGTCAAGATCAAACTCTTGTAGCAGGCACTTTGTTATGGGTATTCTTTGGGTTGGTAAAAAAATTTTTTTAAGAATTTATTTATTTGAGCAGAAGAGAGAGAGAGAAAACAGCAGAGGGGGAGGGAGAAGCAGACTCCCGCTGAGCGGGGAGCCCGATGCGGAACTCGATCCCAGGACCCTGAGATCGTGACCTGAGCCAAACACAGACGCTTAACCAACTGAGCCACCCAGGCGCCCCTGGATTGGTAGATTTTTCATTTAAAAGCCATATAAGTAACTCTACCACTCATTCATGTATTCAAGCAACATTCATTAGATCGACCTTCAGGTACATTTCAGGCAGTTGCTAGTTGCTGAAAGTATGGAAATGAAAACAGGGCCCCAACCCTCAAGCAGTTGATAGTTTGTTGTACAGACTTGTGAAAAGAACACCAACAGCTAAAAAGAAAGCCTGATAAAACGAAAGGCATACAAGGATGTGGGAAGACACACTTATACCCACTGCTGGGGCAAGTGTAAATGGACGTGAACAGTTTGGGATGTAATTTGGCAACAGGCTCCCTGAATACCTGTGTGTTCCCAGAATCTTCCAGAACCCTGCCCACTGGCATGAGGGTTATGTAACTGGTTTGAGCCCATGTGGGATGGTTGCGATAACACATGACAAGAAGGGTGCACTCTGGAGAGATCGGCTTATTTATAAAAAGAAATAAAGGGGAATACAGGGAATCTGTGGGGAAAGATGACTGATTTCAGTTTACAGATTCAAGAGATGAGATTTTTAAAAATCTACAGCCAGATTATATGTCCGAAAGTAAAGAATACATGACAGGTGTGGCCTTTTCAACAAAGCCCATAGCCTCCTGCCTGAATGGACTATTAGGGTTGAGCCACGAGGAGGAGAAAGGAAAGAGATCTGAGAGCAACTCAGAGCAAAGCACGGGCACATGGAACTGACTGGAAGCAAATGGACTGGAGGGGCACTGAGTTTTTGAGGGAGTTTGACTATTACAGGCAATCAGGAAACCAAGGTAAGTGAGTCCATTGCTGCTCAAAAGTTAGCCCTGGGTCCCCTGAACATCCACAAAGAGGAGCAGGAAGCAAGCTGAGGAAGCCATATGTCCCCTAAGAGAACATATTCCCCAAAGTCCATTTCAGATGTGCCCAAGGAGGACAAAGGACGGCCAAACCAGTGACGAGGGCAATGAACAAGAGCTCCGTCCCGATGCATCAGACTTCACCCTACTCCTTGGTCTTCTCTGTACAGCTTCAGGAATGCTATAGACCATGGACTGTCCTCACCCTTTGTATGCATATCCCCTTGTAAATTTATTGCAATGATCCTGGTTCTCCAAGGATGGAAAAAACACTGTGTGTCCTTTAGGGATCTTGGACTTGGAGCTGGATGTAGTGACTGGGGGATTTGTCTCCCTCAGAGAAGATGGCACTGTGTTTTATGCAAAGAAATAAGTGAGCAAAGAGATTTGTTAACCAGAATATGGACCATGAAAGAGATATTTCTCTACTGTAGAAGTTGTAAAGACTTGTATTGCTTCCAGGTGTTGAGGCTGCTGGACACTGGATCTTCTGTGTCTCTAGTCTTTTTTGTTTTAAAGATTTATTTATTTATTTCACAGAGAGAAAGAGATCACAAGTAGGCAGAGAGGCAGGGGGAGAGAGAGGGGGAAGCAGGCTCCCCACTGAGCAGAGAGCCTGATGCGGGGTCAATCCCAGGACCCTGAGATCATTACCTGAGCTGAAGGCAGAGGCTTTAACCCACTGAGCCACCCAGGAGCCCCATATGTCCCTAGTTCCTAAACAGAGCCCACCATTTTGGACATAGGACATGTGTAAGACATAAACTTTGTCAGATCAGGCCAGTGGATATCAGGGTTAACTTGTTATTGCAGCATGACCTAGTCCATGCTGATTTACTGTAGTTACCCTAAAGAGGCTCATGTACCTGTACCTAAGGAAATTTCTCTTTCTCATTTTCTCTTGTTCTCTATCTTGTCCTGTCTGTCTATTATCTATCTACCTACCTATCTATCTAGATATTTAATCTATTGATGTTCACCAAATAACTCTGATACTAGAAAATAGAAGCAGCATCATTGTTTCTGAGTAGGGTAGTAATGGTCCTGGTGGTCATCTTTAAATGGAACATTATAAAGCAGATAAAAGAAATAGACCTAAATACATCAACATGAGTAAATGTCAAAAACATAATGTTCGGTAAAAAAAGTAATTTTCAATAGAGTACATACATGGTAGTATTATGAATATAAATATAAAATTAAACATGCACTGGTATGAAATTCACTAATTCTAGGACATTAACTGTAGGGAAAAGAGGAGAGGGAAAAGAGAAGGCTCAGGCAGGCTTTAATATTTTAGTAGTATGTATGGCATTTTATTTCTTTTGAAAATATGAAGCAGGGGCGCCTGGGTGGCTCAGTTGGTTGGGTGACTGCCTTTGGCTTGGGTCATGGTCCCGGGATCGAGTCCCATATCGGGATCCCGGCTCTGCAGGAAGTCTGCTTCTCCCTCTGACCTTATCCCCTCTCATTCTCTCTCTCTCTCTCAAATAAATAAAATAAAATAAAATAAAAATTATAAAAAAATAAAAATAAAAATATGAAGCAAACAATACATTATATTTTAATAAAAAGAAAAAATATGAAGCAAATATTCTGATATCTTAATGTATATCTCATATTGATAGTAGATTCATAAGTATTAGTTACATTATTCTCTATAAATTTCTGTAAGTATTATGCTAACACTTGCTAATACTTGTTAAACACTTGCTATATACTAGACACTATTCTATACATTTAACCTGTATTCATTTAGTTCCAATGTGATCCTGTGTGGCAGGTTACAGTTATTATCTTACAGATTAGGAAATTTCTTATTTAAATTTTTAAATTTTAATTTAAATTTTTAAATTTTAATTTAAATTTAAAATTTAAAAATTTAAATTTAGGGGTACCTGGGTGGCTCAGTTGCTAAACGTCTGCCTTTGACTAAGGTCATGATCCCAGGGTCCTGGGATCGAGCCCCACATCAGTCTCCCTGCCCAGCAGGAAGCCTGCTTCTCCCTCTCCCACTCCCTCTGCTTGTGTTCCCTCTCTTGCTGTATCTCTCTCTGTTAAATAAATAAATAAAATCTTTAAAAAAATAAAATTTAAATTTAATTTCAATTTAAATATATTTTAAGAAGTACTGATTATAATCATTTATCATGAGACTGTGGCATAAGTATTTGTAAATGATATAAGGAAAGTACAAGGATGAGCTCACAGAACTCAATACTATCCATGGCAGAGAAGGGACAGAAATGCCAAATAAACTTAGCAAGTTATTCTTTACCATTAAGTTTCCATGAGGGGAGTGGTGATTTGAGGTAGGAGGAGCCATGTGAGTGAAAGAGCAAGTGGACTGGCATTGGTGCAGACATTGCTGGTGGTGGTGCTGCTGCTGGTAATAGTGATGGTGGTCATGATGGTGGTGCTGGTGGTGGTGCTGTGATGGTGACGGTGGTGATGACGGTGATGGTGCTGGTGGTGGTGCTGGTGCTTTGATGGTGATGATGGTGATGGTGGGGGTGGTGGTGGTGATGGTGATGATTATGGTGGTGGTAGTAGTGGTGCTGGTGATGGTGGTGATGATGGTGGTGGTGGTGATTGTGGTGATGGTGATGGTGATGGTGGTGGTGATGGTGATGATGGTGGTGATTGTGGTGATGGTGACGGTGGTGGTGATGGTGATGGTGATGATGGTGGTGATTGTGGTGATGGTGGTGGTGATGGTGATGGTGACGGTGATGGTGGTGATGATGGTGATGGTGGTGGTGGTGGTGGTGATGGTGATGATGGTGGTGATTGTGGTGATGGTGACGGTGGTGGTGGTGATGATGGTGATGGTGGTGGTGATGGTGGTGGTGATGGTGGTGATCGTGATGGTGGTGATTGTGGTGATGGTGATGGTGGTGGTGGTGATGGTGATGATGGTGGTGATTGTGGTGATGGTGACGGTGGTGGTGGTGATGATGGTGATGGTGGTGGTGATGGTGGTGATCGTGATGGTGGTGATTGTGGTGATGGTGATGGTGGTGGTGATGACGGTGGTGGTGATGGTGATGGTGATGATGGTGGTGATTGTGGTGATGATGGTGGCGATGGTGGTATTGGTGTGTATGTGTGTTTGTGTCTTCAGATGCTGGTGGCTGGTGATGCGAGAAAATGAAAGGATGGAGTCAAATTAGGTAGCTCATTGAAGATCTTTAAGCAGTAAAGGATCATATTTAATATTTAGAAAGACTAGCATCATTGTTAAAGGAAATTAAGTACTGTAGGAGGTAGGAGTGGAGAGAGGGAGGCGGGCTGGGGGTAATGTGAGTTTGAGCTGCAGGGGAGGCAGTGAGGAGACAAAAGGGGCCAAATGCAAGGGCATCTAAGTCAGTGTGAGGGGTGGGATGAAGACAGCAAGGGGTGCAGGAGTCCAGGCCGACTCCCCGGTTTCTGGCTGAGATGACAACTCAGATGATACAGTCGTGTTCCTTAAAATCGGGAACACAGAAGAGGAGTAGATTTGTGGGGAAAGAGTCGTTCATTTGGGGACATTCTGAACTTGATGTCTCTGGGGAATTACGTCCACGGAGGCGTCGGGTGCAGCGGGGTCTGTGGACGGGGTGCTGGGAGAGACAGACGTTGGGAGTCGGCAGCAGCGGGCGGAAGTGGGAACCGAGGAGGAGGGGACTCACCATGGAGGGTGTCTAGAGGGAAGGGGAGGCGAACAGGGCTAGGGCGCCGAGCCCTGAGCCCCGAGGGTCAGGACCAAGGAGGGAGCGAGTGAGAAGAGGACAGAGCAGCCCTCCCCTCGTGGGTAGGGGAGCGGGTGGCGGTGAGCACAGTTCAAGCAAGCCTGCCGGGAACTCATTTGGAAGCTGAGGGTTTATGCCTGTGAGTTGTGATTTTCTTTGTGAGCACAGAGGGGAAACCCTGAGAAAGAGAACCGGTTAAGTGTAAAGGCAGGGTCACGTGAGACCTTTCTCCTCCCGGTGCTGGCCTAAGAGTGGTCCTCTCGTGTCCTCTCCACCTGCTAGGCTGTGCCGACTCCGCCGCCGTCGGCAGCCTCAGAGGCGTTTCTGGATTCTGACTTGAGGGTGGTTTGCAAGAATTCCCTCTCTAACTTCTAATCCAGAATTCTGTCTCCAGGGGCCTCTGAACTTACTTTGCGCCAGTCTCTGTGTCTCATGTTTGAGCAGCTGGCCGCTCCTCAGGTTAACGTGGGTGTCCTCTCATCTCCTGATAAAAGACGTTTTCAGCCTCTGCTGACCTCTGCTGACCGTGGGCCCTGCTCCCGGGCTCCCAGAGCAGCTCTGCCAACTGAGGCCTCTTGGGACGTGCAGCTCCCCAGACCTTTACCTTTCTGGTGCTCTGTGTCCAGAAGGACCGGCTGCTTTTCTTCTCCCAGTTTTATTGAGAGATGCATTTGACATATAAAACCGTGTCACTTTAAAGTGTACGACGTGCAGACGATGTCCGTTTACATCCTGGGGAATGATCACCACCACGGACTCAGCTACGACCCCTGGCACACGGCAGGATTACCATCCTTGGGGGGTGAGCATGTGTAAGATTTACTTGCAGCCACTTTTGGTAATGCAGTGTTAACTGTAAGCACCATACTGTGCATTATACCCGGACCTTACTCATCTTATAACTAGAAGTTTGTACCCTTTGACCAACAGCTTCCCTTTTCCGTCACCCCACCCCCACGCTGGTAGCCATCATTCTGTTCTCTGTATGAGTTCAGCTTTTCTAGATTCCATATATAAGTGAGATCATAAAGTATTTGTTTCTCCGACTTGTTTTACTTAGCATAATGCCCTTATGGTCCATCCATGTTATTGCAAATGGCAGGATTTCCTTCTTTCTCATGGCTAAATAATATTCCACTGTGAGATATTTATACACACACACACACGTACACGCAAATGGATACATATATATGAACATAAAAAAATATATATTTATGTACATATATATGATATATATTATATATGTGTATTATACACATGTATTAAAGGAATATATAAATAAAATGTGTATTTTATATATGTTTTTATCTTATATGTACTATATATACATATACATATATATAAGAAGATGTGATCTATATACCATTCATTCCGTTCATTGGTTGCCTGACAGTTTGTTTCCGTATCTTAGCTATTTTGAATAATGCTGCAATGAGCATGGGAGTGCAGATTTCTCTTGAAATCCTAACTTCAAGTTTTTTGGGTTTATACCTAGAAGTGGAATTTCTGGATCATATGGTAGTTCAATGTTTAATTTTTTTAAGATTTTATTTTTAAGTAATCTCTACGATCAGGGTGGGGCTCACACTCACGACCGCAAGATCAAGAGTCTCATGCTTCCTCCACTGAGCCAGCCAAGTGCCCTCTGTATTTGATTTTTTTTGAGGAACCTCAATACTGTTCTGTATACCAATGTACATTCCATTTCTGTACAATTTACATTGTACTAACAGTTCATAAATGTTCCCTATTTTTCCACTTTCTTGCCAACACTTATTATGTCTTTTTTTGCAGTATAGTTGGCACACAATATTTTATTAGTTTCAGGTGTGCAACATAATGATTGGACAATTCATATATTACTCTACGCTCAGCACGTTAAGTGTAGTACCAATGTTATGACAATATTATTGGCTCTGCATCCTGTGCTGTACTTTTCATTTCCGTGACTCATTTATTTTATAATGAAAAGCTTGTACCTCTTAATCCCCTTCGCCTGTTCTGCCCATCTCCCACCCCCTTTCCTTCTTGCAACCACCAGTTTGTTCTCTGTATTTATGAGTCTCTTTCTGGTTTTTCGTTTGCTTGTTTGTTCTGTTTCTTAGATTTCACATATGACTGAAATCATATGGTATAGAAAACAAAAACACTAGTTCAAAGTATGGATGCACTCGTATGTTTCCTGAAGCATTCAGAACTCTGCCCATTTTTTAATTGGATTGTTTATTTTGCTATTGAGTTAAATGAGTTCTTTATGTAGTTTGGATATCAATCCTTATCTGATATATGATTTGTGGATATTTTCTCTTATTCAGTAGGTTGCCTTTTCTTTGTGTTGATGGTTTCTTTTGCTGTGTAGGAAGTTTCTTAGTTTGATGTAGTCCCACTTATTAATTTTTACTTTGGTGACTTATGCTTTTGATGTCGTATCCAAAAAATCACTGCCAAGACCAATGTCAAGTTGCTTTTCCCGTTTTCTTTCAGGAGTTTTAAGGTATTAGTTCTTTAAGTCTTTAAACCATTTTGACATAATTCTTGTGAGTTATGTAAGATAGGAACAAATCTCATTCTTCTGCATGTGGTTATCCATTTTCCTGACGCCATTGATTGAAGAGATTATCTTTTCTCCATTGAGTCTTCTTGGCTGCCTTGTCAAATATTAGTTGACTGTGTATGTGAGGTTTATTTCTGGGATCTTGATTCTTCCATTGGTCTATGTGTCTATTTTGATGTCAGTATCATACTGTTTTATTATAGCTTTGGAGTTGGTAAAGGAAATTTTCAACTTCTAATGTTTGTAGGCCCTGCTCCTGGGCTCCCAGGGAAGCTGTTCTTTAACATTTACCAAGGTCGGGATGACTTGGCAAAACCTCAAAGCATGGGCTCTATTTCTGCCCCAAGCACACATTGTAGGTCTGCTTTGTTAAAGAAAACAACCGAAAAGGAGCATTCTGAACACAATAGATAAGAAAAAGGAAGAAACTTCCCTGGTTCCCATAAGATTAAAGTCATACAGCTCTGGATATACCAGAAGCTTAAGATAAGGTCTGCCACTTTCTGAAACATCCTTTGTTTTGATTTGTAACTTTTTAATGTAAAAATAATGTGTATAATCCTACACCAAATGTTCCTTTCCTAGAGCACTCTCTTCTTTGTGAAGATTATATATCCCATGTAGCTGCTCTAAATTGGATTTAAATACAACAAATAAAAAAATAAAAGTGGGGGTGGGAGGAAATAATGAGCTTTTAGTTGCTAAGATTCTTACGCTTTTAAAACTATTTTAATTTCTTTGCTCATTAATAAGATTGAACATCTTAAAATACACTCATTAGCTCTTTCTTTCCCCCCTTCTGTGTATTTTCTGGCATGTAGTAAATATTCAGTAACTATTTTTAATAGCTTATTGACTATCCATTTATATCATACCCATTTGTTTTATGGATTTTTCATCTTAACTCTGTGCAGTTTGTACCTTGTGTTGTGTTCACCGAATACAAAGCATTGATTTCTATTTGGATAAGAGCAATTTAGACAATTGGATTCAAGGCTCTAAGTAATCATGAATCTATTCCCCTGTCAATAATATACAAGATGGATACTATTAGTGCTACTTTGTTTCTTTAATTAAAACAACAAGAAAGTTGAAATTGTGTTATTTGTAATAATAAAAAAAAGGTCTTCCTTTTTTTTCCTAAGGCATGTGCCTGCTTCAGTAGGGTTATGAGCTCTGTATGGATGTGCTAGTTTTTACCATAATAAATCAGTCTTTTCGTCCAATTTAGTTGTAGAATGCCAATTGATTGAATCTTTAATTTTGGGACTGCCAACTTATAAATTGTTGCCAGATTCTGAAGGAGGAATGAGCAACATAAACTTGTCATTAGTCTCAGAGCTGATTAAACCTTCTTTTTTTAAAAGATTATTTATTTTAGAGAGAGAGAGCGTGTGTGAGTGGGGGAGGGGAAGAGAAGAGGGAGAGAGAGAGAGAGAGAGAGAGAATCTCAAACAGGCTCCATGCTCAGCATAGAGCCCAACAGGGGGCTCGATCTCACGACCCTGAGATCATGACCTGAGCTGAAATCAAGAGTTGGACACTCAATTGACTGAGCTACCCAGGTGCCCCTGATTAGCCCTTCATGAAAGCATCTGGTGAACCCCTCTTTCAAGAAAACCACGTTTTGTCCCCATTTTACAGATAAGACTACTGAGGCTCAGCCGTGGGTGGCTAAGGGCCCAGGTGTCAAAAGTGATGCACTGCGAAGAGCACACTTATCATGAGCATTGAGTAGTAGTGTATAGAATTGTTGACTCCCTATATTGTACACCTGAAACTAAGACAACACTGTGTGTTAAGTACATAGGAATTAAAATAAAAAACTTAAAAAAAAAAGTGATGAACTCGAGGAATCCATGTCCTTAACTTACTATTGGAAATCAAACAAGTATCACCATGAAACTCAGTGCTGTGCCTTTCACAGACAAAAAGACCTTGCTGTGGGCCAGTGATTCAGAAGGAAGACCTTCTCTGTGTCCTCAGACATGGAAGTCATGAAGCCTGGAGGCAGGCAGTTGGTAGAAGCAGACCAGCGTCCAGGTATCTAAGCTCCTTCCCTGGTTCTTCCATCCTGGTATTTTGGCTTGATATTTAGAGTTATTCTCTCATGGTCAATGGCCAAGGAAAGGAAGCATTTTGTGTTATTCCTTGCTTTTATCAGGGAGGAGAACTTCCCTGGGAGCTATCATCTGACCTCCCATCAGATCTCATAGAATAGAGTCAGGTAGATGCTCAGACTCCATCTGCAAGAGAGTCTCGCGCTATAGTCAGGGCCCTACAGGAAGGAGGCACACTCAAATTAGGATAATCTCAGAACAGTTGATTTACAGAGAGCTAGTTTCCGAGGTGCTGGTGGTGGTGGTGGGGACCCACAAAGGCTAGCGCAGTATCCCGCTGCTGGTACTTTTGGAGCGTCAGCATAAGTAGGCTAAAGGGATGAGGGGAAAGAGCAGTTACTGGACCCCAAGAGGAGGGCGTCACCTAGCAGAGACCACCTAGCAAGGAGCAGAGGCACAGCCAGCCCAGGCTGATCCTCAAGGAGAAGGGTCAGCAGAGGCTCTGGCCTCATCCTCAGAAGACCTCAGCAGGAAAAGTGCAGGTAGGGCTTCTCTGCCCTTCCAGGGCAAGGCAGAGAAGGAAGGAGAGTGGATCTGAGAGGGCCCACAGGAGGGTATGTGGCACAACTGGGAAACTGCGAATCTGGCATTTCCAGCCCAGATACGGTCGCTGGGGAGTGCCAGCGAGCAGCGGGCACCCTGGAGGCAAGAAGCCCCGGCCACCGCCTGCTCCACCTACTTTCCATCTCTCTGTGAGGGTCTCCATATGGGGAACGGCGATGATGCTAATCCCTCCTTCCTCTAATTATTTGGGGGATTGAATGGGAACATAAAGGTTAAACACTTAACATACTACCTGGACTAGAGTAGTGTCAGCTAGTGTAGCATTCCTTTTACTATGGCTCCTTCCCAACCCATTCCCCTTTCCTGTGCCCTCAACTTGGAATCCTCATTGCCTTGGGATGTGCTAGCCACCTGTGCGGGGGTACTTTTCCAGGTCTGGTCCTTGACCAGCCGGATGGGCATCACTGGGATCTTGTTGGGAATGCACGTTCTCGGATCCTCGGGGGCGCTGGGAGAAGCCAGACTCGGGAACACAGCCAAGAATCCTTGGGGAGCCCGGGGAGAAAGTGTGAGGAGGCGGGAGGCATCCACACACGAGGGTAGGGCTCACTAGGATCCCGGCAGCCTCACCCGGTGCACGGGTGCATGGGGCCGTCGGGGAAGCGTGTGGTGCTCGCGAGGTGGGAATGCCCCTGGAGAAGGATGTTCCTAGTGGTCCACGTTGCAGTGTTTTCCGTCAAGACGTCATCTCACTTGACCTCAGCTTGGTTTTGTGTTTTGGAAAACGAAGGAGCCGGGCTGAGGTCGGATGCTGAATCCGCCCTCCCAGCCACCCCCCCAAGCCCAAGCCCACAGCGGGCTGTGCGCAGGCGCTCCGCCTGCGCTCCAGCAGGAGGAGAAGGTGACGGCGTCTTTTCTAAGGAATTCAGTGAATTTTCGATCTACATTAGAGCAAAGTGTACAGAGCAAGTCACATAAAATGCAAACTCTAAGTATAAATATAGATGTTGTAAGTACTGCAAAGGCGTGTTTGTTTTCTAGGCATTTCAAGCTCATTAAAGAAATGTTCCTTCTGTTGCCAAGTGTGGGGACGGCCGCGTCTCCCCCCTCGTCCACAGGGCGGGTGTGAAGCCAACGCTGAGTTAGTACAAGAAGCGAAAGCCCATCTACCGGTGAACTTGGTTCCAATTGCTATGTTACTTAGCTTTTATGAGAACTTCTGTTTGTGAGAATAATCCATTGGGACTCTTTAAAGTACAGAACTCTTTTCAAGGGACAGCAAGCAACTTAAATTAGCATCATTAAAAAAAAAGGATCTTTTATTGGCCCGTTTTATAGATAAATCCAGGCAGTTATTTGGCCCCAGGATAGTGGCAAGAGTGGTGGGCGAGGAATCAGCACCGGGGTCGGGGGTGGGGGATTAGGGGTAGTGGTGGGGGCAGGGGATTGGAGATCCGAAGGCTCCAGCAATGTTCTCTTTATAGATCCTCAAAATTATTCCCCAGGCTTCTCCTCTATCTCCATATTATTTTTTGCATTAAAAGCAATGATTTAAAATCCCAAGGGGAGAGGCAGTTTATTTATATTATAAATAGAGCTATTCAGTTTTTTGACAGACTTTTTTTTTTTTAGGGCAAATATAGGTTACAGCAAAATTGAGCAGAAAGTACAGAGATTTCCATGTAATCTCTGGCCCCACAAGGGTATAATGACGTGTCACCATTTTAATATCAAACAAAATAGATTCACGGTCCTAACAGTCTTCTGTGCCCTGTCTAGTCCCCCTGCCCTCAGTCACCTCTGGCAGCCATGGTTTCGTCTCTTCCAAAATGTCACATAATTAGTATTATACTGTCTGTAGCCTTAACAGACTGACTTCTTTCACTTAGCAAGATGCATTTAAGTTTCCTGGATTCCTTTTATTAAACGGAGAGCTCATTTCTTTTCAGTGCTGAATAATATTCCATTGTTTGGAGGTACCACAGTTTTGGCAATTATGAGCAAAGCTGCTATCAACACTAGTGTGCAGGTGTTTGTGGGCACGAGGACTCAACTCATTTGGACAAAGACTAAGGAGTGAGTTGCTGGACCATTTGGTAAGAGTATATTTCATTTTGTAAGAACCCCCCAGGCAATCTTCCAAAGTGGCTGCACCGTGTTGCCATGTGCATTCCTACCAGCGGTAAATGGGAGTTCCTGTCGCTCCACATCCTTGCCTTTGGTGTCCTCCATGTTCTGGATTTCACTCATTCTGATAGCTGTGTAGAGATACATCATTGTCTTAGATGGTATGTCCCTCATGACATGTGACGTGGAGCATCTTTTCACCTTCTATTTGCCATCTGTATGTCTTCTCTGGGGAGGTGTCTGTTTCGATCTCTTGCCTATTTTTTAAATTGGATTGTTCATTTCCTCATTGTTGAGTTTTAAGAGCACTTTGTATATTGTGGATGACAGTCCTTCATAGGATATTGGAAAAATTCTGTCTCAGTCAGTGGTTTGCCTTCTCATTCTCTTGGCAGTCATTCACTTTTTACATAAAGTTAAACTATCTTGAAAATCTTTGAAAAATAGATTAAGCAACCGACAGAATTTTCATTTACTCTTACATTCCCCTAGTTAGGAAATTAGGAAGTTGAGCCTTTCTGGGGGGAGAAGAGTAAAACTTCAGAATAATATATTATTTTCTGAGAGTAGTATTTTGCTCTTCTAAAAGTAATGTTGACCTCTTAGAAATTTTGGCCAGTACTGAACAATGTAAAAATGTAGGAAGCTGAACAATTCCGTATACCCAGAAGCTATCTGTTTCATACTTTGGACATGTTTTCTTATTCCTGCCTATGTTTTTTATTTTTCTAGGTTTTTACACATTCTTTTACAAAAATAAATAATCCAGTCTTTTTCACTGAAATTATCCCTTGATGTCTCCCCATGCTACCTCTTTTCTGTAATAGACAACTTTTAAGCACCATTTATTAGATAATCCTTTCATAAGAATAGGAATATAGTTTTTCATAACATTACATGCACACATATAAAATAGAAGATGACTTTAATCTTCCCTTCCAGTTCTGCACATCAGTGAGTTCTAAATCCAGGCCCTAATTTATAGATTAAGAATGAAAAATCACTTAGATGAAGGGATTTGTCCAAGATTAGAACTAAGTCTGAGATCACCTCATCTTCTAGACCATTCTTTCAGTGCACTGTCCATCTCTAAGAAGGAGATGTACCATGCAGCATTTTCTAAAAACAACTCATTTTCTTTTTTGAGCATCGAGTGGGGCTTGTGGTGTGTATATAGACATAGTGAAGCCTTGATCTGGATCCTGAGGGTTTCTCTCCTGTCTCTGTGATGTGGGAAACATGAAAAGAACAGGAGAAATCGGCCATGGAAGAAACTAGGAAAATGTTCAAGGATAAGGCATTAATAGTAGCAGAATAGAAATGTCTTAACACCAAAATAATTCTAGATGATATTTAAAGTCGCATGGAATCTCAGAAGATTACTGTGCATTTAATAATATTTTCTCACGAAGAGTAATTTGCCAGTAGGTCCAATATACCCAATTACTATGTATTTCTATTAAAGAATTGTGAAAGACATTCATTGATTTGTATATCCCTATTCATGACACTGATAAAGGACATGGATCAAATCAACAGAATAAGTGAAACAGCAATAACTTTAATCAAACACCACTGCCTTGTTTGTGAACTATTTTTATAATCTTGACTAACTTGAACTTGTAGTTAATGAGCACTTTTTTTTTTTTTTTTGGTTAGTGAGCACATTTAAACTTATTTAGAAAATGTCTTTATCTTCGGAATGCTGAATATCTTAACTTGGATTTGGTCCCATATTCTAATTTGCTTTAGATTCATTCATAAATGTAAAAATAAATTCTAAAGAGGAATATTTTTGCAAGACTAAGCTGTAATTTTTCATAGTCTCCATTTATTGTTATTGAAGAGACCGGATCTAAAATTACTACTTTATCAGCTGAGTTTGCTCAGCCTCAGCGCTCCGTTCAGCCTTCTAGTTATTATATTTAAATGAGTATTATGTTTTATGTTCAAGTGTGTATAAATCCTCTGGATCTAATTCATTTAAAATGTGAATTACCTCGAGAACTATTGGATCTGCTCCACAGAGGTGTCATTTCTCCCATGTTTTCTGCTAGCAAAGTTTTAGAGGAGAGTTTTGAATTCCAGGATGTTTGCAGCCCCTGCTGCCGGGTGTGTTGTCGATTCACTTGGGTCTCTTTTCTGCCGGGAATAGTGAGGGAGTCAGGGAGCTCGGAGTAGAGGGTCCTGTTCCTGAGCAGGCAGCCGTCGCAGGATTAAGGGCACTGCCCCCCAAGGGGTGGGCGTAACCACTGGTTTTCGGGCCTCATAGAACTCATTACCTCCTGTATGCCTTTTCTGGTGACTTCCTGTTGCTAAGGAGAAGCTTGTTCTGGATCTCAGACTCTTATGAGCAGGGTCCCCAAGGTATGTTACTACCTTCTGTGCCCATTTAGCTTGTCGTGAGCTCTGAGTCTGCAGACGTAGCCTTTGCTGACTCTTTGATAACCTCACTTCATTGAGTATGCCCTCTAGGCTTTGTCTTCCATCTCGCCCTTTTCCTATTTTTTTGTTTTGTTTTGTTTTGTTTTGAGAGAAAGAGAGAAAGACAGAGGGGGAGAGAAAGACAGAGGGGGAGAGAAAGACAGAGGGAGAGGGAGAGGCTCTCAAGCAGACTCCATGCCCAGCCCAGAGCCCCACCAGGAGTCGGACACGGGGTTTGATCTCATGACCCTGAGATCCTGACCTGAGCGGAAACCAAGAGCCAGACACTTGACCGACTGAACCCCCCAGGGGCCCCATGGGTCTTTTCCCTTAACTCGTGAACGTGCCCAAGGGAGCCACATTCCAAACATAGGGGGAAAACCAAACTAAAGACCTCCCTCGATTTTATTCTTCTACTGTATTGCTTACCGACACAGCAACCATTACCCACTTCTGCCTTCCAGAAGAATCTGTGTTTTTAGAGTTGTTTTCTATTTTTAATTTTTTTCATAACACCCATCTCTCCTGCACGGTAGTTCTGGTAATGCCACAGCCCTGCCCTTTCTTTGAGCTTCAAGAGTGGATCCCAAATTTGTCTAAATCAATGTTGTCTGCAGATTAGACTCATGTGGGGGAAATTCTTTTTTTCCCCCCTACACTTTATTTATATTTCAGAGAGCGATAGAGAGAGCATGCTAGTGAGCCCAAGCAGGAAGAGCGGCAGGCAGAGGGGGAAGCAGGCTCCCCGCTGAGCAGGGAGCCCCATTCGGGGCTCCATCCCAGGACCCTGGGATCATGACCTGAGCCGAAGGCAGAGGCTTACCCCTCTGAGCCACCCAGGCGCTGCTGGGGGAAATTCTTTAAAAAACTGGATGTCTGAGCTTCAACTGAGACCAGTTAAATCAGAGATTAGTGGGACCTGGGCATTAGACATTTTAATGAGTTCCCCTCATTGTTCTCACTCTGGCTGCTGGTGCTGTTGGGTTAGGAACTCGGGGACTCTTACCGGCCTGGGATGGGAGCAGGATTGAAAGGCATTGCCCCACGGGGCGCCTGGGTGACTCAGTGTGTTAAAGCCTCTGCCTTTGGCTCAAGTCATGATCTCAGGGTCCTGGGATCGAGCCCCACATCAGGCTCTCTGCTCAGCGGGGAGCCTGCTT
>CM052802.1:2785593-2801174 GCA_028533885.1 Nasua narica
GCTTCCCCCTCTCTCTGCCTGCCTCTCTGCCTACTTGTGATCTCTCTCTCTCTGTCAAATAAATAAATAAAATCTTTAAAAAAAAGTCAGATATCTATAGCTGTTATTGAAAGGTTTGTGAACTACGTTCAAAGTATCTTACAGGTGTTTTTTTCTTAAATAATTGCTTCCCTTGAAAAGCAATGTTACCTTAATTAAGTTGGCTGAAGTCTCATGTGTAAATGAAACAATATATAGACAAATGAGGGAGAAAGGATATTTATTGCTGTTTAATTTTGTCAGGTCAGGAGTTAGAGAATTCAGCAGAAAGAAACATTAAATTTCACTCAGCATTTCATTTTGAAATTCATGGATTTTTTACATTATTAATTTTGTAATAATCATAATAAAATACTTTTATTAAAACTTAAGATCCTTTTATTCCAGAAAAACATATCTATTGTAAATTGTCCAAGTATTTATTAAGTCCCTTTTGTATGTTGCAGGCTGTGATGAATGAGGCTCAGCCCATATCATCTACTGGTTTACCTTCTAATGTAAATGTCAAGGGTTCAAGCTGAATTGTTCATTTCTTTCAATGGATATAAAGAAGAGTTCTTATGCCATTATGTAGTAACTCTTATAACATCAGCATCTTTTAAAAAAATATTTAACTTGTTTAAGTAGAAACTTCAGTAGTAACTTTTTTTTTTTCTTTTTTTTTCCCTAACCAGTGTGACTTTTGAATTTATTTGGATTGAACTGAATCGACTGGTGGTTTGGCTCTGAGAACACATAGACAAAAACCATTTTCAAGCTGATCCTTAGCTAAAAATGCCAGTCATGTAAACTTTCATGTAGATGTTATCTCTAGCCTTTGAAAAGATCATTGCAGACCACTTTAAAAATCTTTACTTGGTTTCCTATTGGTCTATTGAATACTGAAATGGTTTCAAGGGGGAAATTACTAAATTAAGCCCATTGTGTATTTCCTTTGTGCTCTTTCTTTAAAGCTATTAGAATAGCTGAAAATATTTGCTATGGAGTTCCTGGTTAGGATATGTTCTGGGGTCAACTTTATGGCTATCATTCATAGGGAGGGAGGAATGTGTTCATTTTTAGGGAAAAGCTTTTAGCTTAAAGATAGAATTTGCTCTAGAAGACTCATTGGGAACTTGTGTTCTAGGGTTTTCTCATTCCCTGGTGAATTCATAGGTGCAAAAGACCCTCCAATATGGCCAATGGCTTTCCATTATGATCTGCTTGCTAGAGGTCCAGATTTAGAGAAGAAGGGAATCTGTCTCAGCATGAATTCAAGTGAAAACATCTAGTGACAATGTTTCACTAGAGAAACAGGGAATCTAGAGTTCATTTTATTACGGAGACTACAATATCACTTCTATCTCTCTGAGTCTCAGAAAAGTAGCATAATCTAGAACTGGTTCTGAGGTTGCAACTTTAATCAGCTGTCTGCTTTGGTGTTGAACCCTGTCCCCTTGGCTTGTGGGCTTTCTTATTTACTTCATTTCCTGAGGAGGTGTGAGCCCTTTGGATGGTGTTTCTCAGTGAGGCCCACTGTCCACCTGTATCAGGATTTTTTTTTTTTTTTTAATACAGATCCCCTATTGCTAGTCCAAATGCACTAACTCAGAATCTCTGAGGGTGACGTCTAGGAGTCCTACATTTCATCTGCTTCCCAAGTGGGAATATCTATCATGTTTTGGGGGCCCCAGTTTTCATATTTTTAAACCAGGGGAGTAGACTGCAGTCTGGTTCTCAATTTTCCCCACGTGACATAGGCACAAGTCAAGAAGTGCTGACAGTCATCAGAAGCTGAAAGAAATAAAGAACAAACTTTCTCCTAAAGTCTCTGTAGGGAATACAGCTCTGACAACACCCCAGTTTCAGACTCTGGTTTCCAGAGCTGGGAGAGAATGGCTTCTGGTCATCTGAAACTATCGAGTTTGTGGCCATTTCTTACGGCGTCCACGGAGAGGTAATACACCATGGTTTTCACTGGCTATCGAAAGATAACTTCCTGGGAATTCTTATTCTATCAATTGATGGATTACCTGGGATTAGAAATACCTTCCTACTATAAAAAATTAGAAAACTGCACAAAATAATGAAACAATTGCTTTCAGATATGGGACAACCAGCAGTGCAGTACTGTGTTCCCCAAGAGAAGAGAACAGATGAGGGGCCGCTGGAGCAGGAGGGAGGTTACAGTGAGTGAGCTGAGGGAGTGGAGGAGACAGAGGTGCTGAAATTCACAGCACAGAGTGCAGAAGAGCTGGGAGCCTCGCAGAGAACAAACTCCAGAAACCTGCTTAATGGATTCTTTGAGCCTTTGCTGGGTACTTATCTGCACATGTGCAGTGTGAAACTCCATGAAGCTATGAAAATAACAACAGCTGGGGGCTATAAGTTGAACAGTCCTGAGACTTCACCCCGAATAGGGCCAGGAGACATTTAAATTTCACTCAACCAGAGAGAGAGAGATTTTGAACCCTTGTGGCAACCAGTAGAGGCAACAGAAGGCCACCTCTTACCACGAGGGCTAAATTAGCCTTAGGGGAAAGACTACTTTAAAATTGGCCTTGCTTGAACATAAAGTTCAAAAGGATCAGCTGGATTACCACTGTTTGTCTGTTGAAAAAAATATCAATACTTCTTAAAGGGACACAAGACAATCCTAACACTTAGCAATGTAACATCCAAAATATCCAGGTTCTTATAAAAGATTATCGACATGTAAAGGGACAGGAAATTTTCACCTATGATGAGGAGGAAAGTGTCAATACAAACAGATCCAGAAATGACAAGGAGCTTAAAACAGCTACAATAAATATTATAAATGTGCTCATATAATTGAAGGAAAATGGGAATACACCAAGGAAAGAAACAAAACACAGTCAAAACCGAATGTTGCCTCTAAAGGTGAAAAATACAACCTTGATGGATAGAACGACAGCACAACAGACAAGAGAAAACATCAGGAAGCTTGAAGACAGAGGGAGGGAAAAATTCAAACTGAAGCACAGAGAGGAAAAAAAAAAGAGATTGAAAAAACTTACTAGAACCTCACTGATGTGGGAAAATTCAAGTAGTCTAACATACAGAAGCTAAAAATATCCTAAGAAGTATATTTTTTGAAGATTTTAGTTATGTATTTTTCAGAGAGAGAGGGAGAGAGCACAAGCAGGAGGAGCAGAAGGCAGAGGAAGAGTCAGGCTCCCAAATGAGCAAGGAGCCCGATGTGGGGCTCGTTCCCAGGACCCTGGGATCATGACTTGAGCCAAAGACAGACGTCTAACCAACTGACCCACCCAGGCATCCCCTAAGAAGTATTTTTAAAAAGGCACTTCATCATCAAATTGCTTAACATAAGTAATGTTAGGAAAATCTAGTAAGTAGGTGGAGGAAAAAAAAAGACATGTATAGTAGACCGAACATAAGAATTATTATAGACTTCTTGATGCAAACTATGCAAGCCTGAAGACAATAGAGCCTCTTACAAATGTTGACAGTTCTAGGGGACGGAGGAGACCCCTGTCAATCTGGTATCTATATAAAGTCAAAATATCTTTTTTTTTTAAAGATTTTATTTATTCATTCACTAGGAAAGAGAGAGAGTAGGTCAGAGTGAGAAGCAGACTCCCCATGGAGCCGGGAGCCCGATGTGGGACTCGATCCCGGGACTCTGGGACCATGACCTGAGCCAAAGGCAGTCGCTCAACCAACTGCGCCACCCAGGGACCCAAAGTCAAAATATCTTTAAGTGAAGCCTTTTTTATAAAATCAAAAGGTGGGAATACTCATGATCTGCTGGGAATGTTGAACGGAATTCTTTCAGCCAAAAAAATGACACTAGACAGAAACTTGGATTTATGCAAAAGAATGAGGAACGCTGGAAACGGTAAATGTTGTATAAATAGGAAACACTTTGTTTTTTACATTTTTTTCCCATCTATTTCAAAGATATTTGATTGTTGAAAGCATAACGACAATGCATTGTGGAAGTTATAGCATGCTGAAGTCCAAAAGCACAAAATTGCAGAGAACAGAGAGGAAATGAAAAGATATTGCTTTAAGTATTTCACAGGTGTGTGAAGAGGTATGAAATTATTTGAAAGTAGATGGTGATTATACAAAGATACATATTATAAATGCCAGAGCAACCAGTCAAAGTCTAAAACATCAAGACAAAAATAAGAATCAAAGAAAAGACATGAAAGGGGTAAACAGGGACAAAGAACATAGAGGGCAATTATTAAAAAAAATGGCAGAGTTGTAAACATAAAACTGACTGTATGGATACATTGCAATAAATGTGAAGGACCCAAACATCCCAAATTAGAGGGGCACTGGATAGACAAAAGACTCCACCCAGTGCTGCATACTAGAATTCTTATTTAAATACATAGATATGGGAAAAAGAAATTCCCTACAAACACTATCATTGCACCTAGTGTGGTCATATTAATATTGGACAAAGAAGTTTTTAAAACAAGGAATGTTATGAAGGGTAATGATCAGGCCTTCATAATAATGAAGGGGTCAGTTCATTAGATGACATAACAGTTCTAAATCTTTATCATAAGATGGCCATCCATAGACTGGCAGAAAAATACTTGCAACACATATATTTGACAAAAAAAACTAATGTACATAATATGTAAAGAACTCCAAAAATTCAATAATAATAATTGGCAAAAGATTCCAACAGACACTTCACAAGAAATGAATATATATAATTTAAAAATTATTTTTATTATGATTTTTTTCATGTACTTAAAAGATAATTGATTGCTGAAAGCATAGTGATACTGGACAAAATATATATTTCCAATGCACATACAAAAAGATGTTTATAATTAGTAACCAGGGCAATGCGCATTGAGGCTTTACAACAGACCTACTAGGTCAATTACAATGAGATAGATCAACATTACCTAGTGTTGGCATGGATGGGATGCAGAGGGTACAGTCATGCATTAATGGTGGGAATGTAAAATGATATAACCACCTTGGAAAAGATCTGGAAACTTCCTATAAAGCTGTCACGCGCTTACAAGATGATTGTGTGAATTTACTCCTAAACATTTACCAAGAGAAATGAGAAACGTATGTCCACACGAAGACTTGTATACCAATGTTCAGGTAGCATCTAGCAGCTAATGAATGAATGAATGAAGAAATTGTGGTAAATCTGTCCAGTGAAATGCCATTTAGCACACACACACACAAAGGACTGAATTCCTTTTACCTATGGCTAACTTTCATAGGTAACATGGATAAATTTCAAAACCATGGTGAGTGAAAGAAGTCAGGAAGCAAAGAGAAGACATTGTATGAGTTAGTTTGCTGAAAAGTCTAGAGCTGGCTTAACAAGGAAGAGAAAAGATGAGTGTTTAGGCTGGCATGGGGCGTGGTCTGGCATAACAGCAAGAGGGAAATTTTGGGGGTGATGGAAATTTTTATATGTAGTTGTGGTAGTGACACTTTGGTTTACATTTGTCAAAACCCATTGAACTGTACACTCAAAATATGTGAATCAATAAATTTGATTAGCAACTGTTAACTCATGAATTTTTAGTCAAAGTTCCAAATAAGCGTTCGGGGAGCGCCGGAAGGGTGGTGGCAGTTGGCCCAGGTTGGAGGCTCTTGCCATCCCCTTTTCTTAGTTCGGTTCTCTGGAACATTCCGTGTGAAATATGGGCATCATCATTTCAAATGATAAGGATCAAGTTTTGAGTGTCATTTTTCAGTAGGGTGTTTTCTTTTCTTTTTAAATTTTTTTTATATTTAAATTCAATTAACAGAGAGCGTATTATTGGTTTGAGACAGAATTGAGTGTTTTTCTTTGTTTTGGCCACAAGATGGCAGGGTAGCCTGCTTTATGCTATTTGAAAATGCTCCGCCCTCCGTGCAAAACAACGTTTAGAAAATTGTTATGATTCTAACAATGCTTACTTGACGTTTTGGATGGCAAACTTCTCTGGGAGGCTGCAGGCAGAGGGAGAGAGCTCTCCATTCAGCCAGGGACTCCGGGTCATGCCTCGTCCATTTCAAGAGCTGTGCACTGAGACTTCCTATCTTGGGTACATTTTTATTCCCTGCAAATGCTAAGCAAAGGCCTCAGGAAGCATCAACTTGGAGACGGGCAGATCTTATTATGGCCGGGCAGCGCTTAGCAGGCACTTCCGCTTGTTCATAAAGTCAGAATTTTTGAGATGCATGTAATAATAATTTGATTCAATACACACTGAGCTGCTGTTATTACAAGGTCTTCAGCAGCCGGGTCTAGAGGCTGAGGTACAATCGAAACTCTATCTTGGAATGCTTCGATCACTGGCTTGCTGTTCCCAAAGCTCTTTCCTTCACACCTGCTGCCTCCACGGAGGAGGAGAAGGGAGGGCTGCGGAAGGGAGGGGAGGGGGACTATAGTGGCGCCTTATTCCCTCTCTGGCATGGGCACAGAGTTTTGCTGTCACCACACCAGAAAGTATTTTGCATGGTGGGAGGTCAGTCATCCCCAGCCCATACGTAGGAGGGAATGAAATATTTAAAGAGAAAACAGCAACAACAATAACACACAATGATAAACAAGAAATACCCCTAGCTCGCAGAGAAATAGGCATTGCTAATGTACAGCTTTAGGAAACAACCAGGAAGAAAAACTGCAACATTCCGCTGAGAAGTCATTCTAGATGTTACTTTGACTCAGAGACATTTAAACAGCAGCAACATGTCTCCAAAGAGCGCGCCGGCGATTTGTAGGAAAAATTCTGTTTGTTTTCTCTGGAGGTTTTCGCAGGCCTCCTAAAGTGCCATAGTTTACAAATTTGGGGGTAACAAAGGAGAAGTGAATCAGCTAAAACAACAAAGAATAAAAATAATTATAAAATAAAATAGAATAAATAAAAATAGAATGGAATAGGAGAGGATAAAGTAGAATAGAATAAAAAAATCATTTGTATCCGAAAGACTCAGTTTTCATGATGCTAAGGTAGTGATGTGGTTTACCCAAGGGCTGCCTTTCCATAAATTAAATGAATATTTTTTTCTCTTTGTTGAGAGAGAATGCCAGGTCTCTGATATGTAGGTTGCATGAAATCGCCTATGAATTATCAGGATAGAATTTTCTTAGAAGGGAAAGGTAAGGCAACTAATGTCTGTGGAAAGGTGGACCGCCAAATGCTTTGTTTTTCTGAAAACTTAAAGGGAAAGATGTCGTAGCCTTCGGAGGGCGTTTCTAGACAGAAAAGGTCAGCTGGTTCTGCGAGGTGCCGGATGTCCCGGAGCCAGTCCTTCCAGGGCTGCCTTTCACCTTGAGAAAGTCATTCTCTGCATGTAACCAGAAAGGGCAACTTCCAGATCTTGGGCTCAACTAGTGAGATCTTGGGGTAAAAGTCTCAAGGGATCCTCTGAGAAACCACATGGCCAAGCACGATCGTCCCAGACCGACGGGTGTTTGGCTGACGCTAAATCCAAAGTCACCGGCAAGAAGCCACGCTATCAGCAGCGCTTCTGTCTAAGCCTTGTGCAGAAAGAACCCGTATCTCCCCTCTCCCCCCCACCGCTGCCCTTCCGGCCGAATGAGCCAGGTGGACCAGCACTTGGAGTTTCCAAACTCTCTGCAGGTAAGAAACATGGAGTGCTGAGAAACGAAGTGAGAAGGTGGAGACAAACACGAGTGTGTACATAGCCCAAGGCTGCAGAGCAGGCGTGCCAATTACAGGATGATTGAAAGCTTTGTAGAGTTTTGTTCCTAGCAGCGAATGACAGGGACTCGCCCGGACTGGTAGGAACCAGCAGAGGGCGGTGTTCGACGGGAGGGGCCCAAATGGGGTCGCCGCTGATGGAAAACCAAATAATGGTCTAGGACAGAAGACTCAACCAGAAAGAGAGCCTGCAAGGCCTCTGAGTTCCGGCTTTTCCTTTTGATTCATGTAGGCAAACGTCGGTAGCCCAAATCGGAATACTAGTCATGGATTTTTCATAATGGAGTGATTATACACACGTAGTTAGTGATATAATTATGAATATGTATTGGATACATACAGCTGTATAATACATAGAGTAAGTTAGTGTGTATGTGCGTGTGTGTATTTATATGCAAATAGTGCATGCAGTCTGCCTGTCTATCTCTAGAATCAGGAGATGTACTTGAAACAGGAAGACACAATGGACTATCACAGGGAGGTTCCAGAGCACACAGACCAGGTGGGCAGGAGGCACTTAAACCGTGGGTGGCTCTCAGGTCAGACAAGGGACCCCTTGGGTTCCATGTTATGTCATCCAACAGAACATATCTGAGGCATGGGGGGCTGACCAAGGGGGGTGGGTCCAAACGGGCACCATGGTGAAAAACGTGAAATCACAGGTGGTCCAGGTGTCGGGGGAAGGAAAGGTGACACCCTGAGAAGTGTGTTCGGGGAAAAGAGGGACGGCAGCTCGATTCATGCTCCAGAAACTAACCAGCTCCGTCTTTGCTAGATGCACATTCCAGGGAGTCCTGGCAAAGACCAAAGTCCCGGGCTGTCTGGAGTCCCGGCTCTCACCCACTGGCCATGTCTGTCCCAAGAACTATCCTCAGAAGGGCTTACATAGCAAGTCCATTTTGACATGAAGAATTTCGTTTGTGCGTATTAGAAATGACTCCTTTAGTGCAGGAGTGGGATGGTGAGTGGCCCGTGGGGTATGCATTTGCCACTGCAAGCGTGGATATAAATATACTCAGCTTGGAACTACAGTGGATAGAAGTGTATACGATCTATATTAAGCAGACTAGTAAGGTGCTTAAAAAGAGCATGCTCAAATATTGCTGGGAACCATGTAAATTAGTGCAAATATTCTGGAGAGCAATTTGCAATGTAGATTCACAGCTTAAACATTTGTGCAGTTTTGACTTGGTAAGTTCACTTCTAGGAATATCTCTGATGAAATGACCTGAGAGGGGACACACTTACCCTGCAAGGATGTTGTTAAAATAACACATGTTGTTTTTTTAAAAAGAAATGTGTTGGAGCAGCCTGGGTGGCTCAGTTGGTTAAGGGTCTGACTCTTGATTTTGGCTCAGGTCATGATCTCACGGTCTTCAGATCAAGCCCATGTGGACTCAGCAGGGAAGCTGCTTGATGTTCTCTCTCTTCCTCTCCCTCTGTCCCTCCCCCTGCTCATTCTTTCTCTAAATAAATAAATAAAATCTTTAAAAACAAATAAAAAGAGATGCATCAAAAAATTCTGTTCTTCACATAATACACTATTGGGAAGCAACTAGAAATCATGTTTTTGGAGAATATGTAATAATTGGAAAAGTAAGACTGGCATCTGAAGGGTAACTTAGAGGTGAGTTTTTCTTCACACTTTGCTCTCTTTTGCAAATTTGTTGCAATTTTAAAATATGATTTTAGCAAAAAATCTCAAGCACAATTAGACAATATTTGAACTTAACATACAAGGTCAAGGAATCAATACTTCAGCTTTCTGGATTTCTGAGTGGAATCCAAAAGACAAAAACATGTTTAGATTAAATGTGGCTAAGAAAACTGGTTCCGGCTGCTTTAAACTTCGCACTTAAAGACAGTAAGTGATTTCCCTCCTGGATAATCATAACATATTAGTGTATTCAAGGATTTTGTGTATGTTCTATCAGGATATTAATTATGTCTTTTAATCATTGAAGCTGATGGCAACCAAACACTTCATTCTCTCAGTTAGACCAGGCCTACCTGTCGATGACGCGTGTCGGCACGCACGATGACGCACTCTGACGTCACCGGAAGCAGTTCCTCCTGTATTCCCACGGGCCTCGCACGTCGTGGGCATTCAGCGGTTGATGTCTTCTTGGCGTATTTTCTTTTGTTTTGGGTACTTTCTAGCGAGAAGTCGGGCTCCTGGGGCGCCCCCGGGACGGGGTGTGGGAGGACGCCCCGCCGGCAGGTGGCTCCGGGGCGCAGGGCGGCGCTGCGCAGGCTGCGGGCGGGACGCAGGGCGGCGCTGCGCAGGCTGCGGGCGGGACGCAGGGCGCACGGCTGGGTGGGAGGTTCTCTTCAATACTGCGTGTTGGCCTCGTTTTCGGAATGTCCTCGGACTCTGCTGCCGCTGCTGCTGCTTCTCTCCCGCACCCTTGTTCCCATCTAACGGAACCCCCGCTCACGTTCCGACACCTTATTTGCTGTCGATGGTTTTCTCATTCCCCTCTGCCTCCGCCCCGTGTCCCGCCGCCCTAAGTCTTCCTCCTGTTTCACTGGCGAACGGTTCGTTGTCCGGCGCTTCTCGGCGCACACTTCATGTGTGGAAGGAGAGAGTGACAGTGCTTAGCTGAGCAGGGGAAGCCATATGCAGAAGTGTGAACCTTCGCCCCTGGTTGGATCATTGGTGTAGCCCAGGTGTCTTGCAATTATGAAAGTTCACTTGCGTTTTTACATGTCTGGGAACTTTTTTTTTTTTTTTTGCATAGTGTACTAGTAGGGAATTCAAGATGTGTAACATATTTACTGGATAGGTATACTTATTTTTTTTTAAAGATTTTATTAATTTATTTGGCAGAGAGAGAGAGAGCACAAGCAGGGGAGAGGAGGCCGAGGGAGAGGGAGAAGCAGGCTCCCCACTGAGCAGGGAACCCAAAGTGGGGCTCGATCCCAGGACCCTGAGATCATGAGGGGAGCAGAAGGCAGACGCTTAAGCATCTGAACCACTCAGACATCCCCTGGATGTGTATACTTGTAATGATATTTTTAAAAGGAAACATAAGTTCTTTATTTTTTTCTCTCACATACTCAAACACATATACAAGGGATATATGTATTTAAATATTTAGCCAACAGAGTTTGCTTATTTATTCTGTTTACACTCTGTTGGCTTTGGAAAATTTCAAAGTTAAAAAGAAGAGTAAGACTGGAGTATTCAAATGTTGTAAAAGTGGTAACTGTGATGACATAAAGCCTAGATATTAGCAGAAAAATATTTAAAAAAATCTGTATAAAAAGCCCTTGAACTTAGAAAATATACTTAAGAAAATAAGTTGTCAAGTTAGCTATATTTTAAGAGTTCCCCATCTTCTCCAAATGATTTGAAACTAATACTTACTAATACATAATGTATAAATATATTTTATATAAAAATAAAATATATTTTATATAAAAATGTAAATTGAGAAAATAAAGTTATTTCTTAAAGGAAAGTACATCTTTTTCTTTGATAAACAGGAAAGTTCATCTCCCGATGGACTTGGGTATAAAGCTCTAAGCATTTATTTTGGTTCGTTTTTACCTAGAAGAGCTGTCTTATAACTGATGGACTATTAATGTCATACTGTGTGGTCCACGAGTAAATAATAGAGATTGGAAAGAAATTGCACCTTGGCATCTATGCGAAATGAATTACAAATTGTGATAGTACAGCCAGAAATGTTATTAATAGTTGATGATGACATCGATCAATGAAAAAAAATCAATGAAACTATGGCAAATAAGTACATGAAAAGATGCTTAACCTGGCTAGACTTCAGGGAAATGCTGCCTAAAACCACCGTTGGCCACACCTACTACTTTGAAAGGAACGAGCGGGTCGTGGAGGGCCTGGAACTCTCTTTCGCTCCTGGCGTGACTGCGGAATGGTGCATCACGGGGACAGAGTTGGGTCATTTCTCGACAACTTAAACACACATAGGACTCAGGCATCCTGCTCCTGGCATTCACTGTAGAGAAATGAAAACACGCATCCATGCAAAGATTTCTACACAAATGTTCCCGGCTCTCTTACAATAGCTACAAACTGGAAAACAAAACAAGACAAAACAACAACAACAACAAAAACCCAAATGTCCATCAGTAGATGAATGGATAAACGAAATGTAGTCTGTCTGTATAAGAGGATATTGGCCAACAATAAAAAAGAATACACTATTGATACAAGCCACAGATGGATAAATCCCAAAATAATGATGCCAAGTGAAAGAAGCAGAACAGGAAAAAGTATAAACTGCTTGGTTTTGCTTTTGTAAAATTCTATAAAATGCAAATTTATCTCTAATGATTGAAAGTGGGCCAGTGGTTCTTGGGGACGAAGATGAAGCAGGAGGGGTAGGAAGAAGGGGTTGAAGGTCCGGAAACAAGCTTTGTACGTGGTGGTTCAAACACCTCAGCTTGACTGTGGTATAGAAACTTGTCAAAATACCTCCAACTGTGTGTTTAATATGCACAATAGACTCTATATTAAACATACCTCAACAAAGCTGTTAGAAATACAAGCCAAAAATAAAAAATAGGAAAAACAAACAAACAAAAAATACCCTGGAGAATACGGTCTATCTACCTGATAAAGACTATTATTTTAGAAATTGCAATGGCATTTGGAGCTATTTTGCTAGCCTAGAGCGCTCAGTTTCCTGGAAGTTTGGCCCCGGGCTGCCCAGGCTCAGCTCCACCAGCTCCCCTGCCCATGCGTGACGCCGGGCTCTCCGGACCAGCGACTCTTTGGGGACAGCGATCCTTACATCAGGCTTGACTGCTTGTCTTACTTCGTTCCCTGGGCCGAGTCAGAAGTCCTGATTTCTCTCTTGCTTCCGGTATGTCTGTGGGGCTCCCCTGGTCATCCCTGTCGCCTCAGCTGGTGTGCACAGCTCGTCTGTTTGTACCTAATTGTAGGAGCCACCGGGGCGGTGTTCTGCCTCGGCCGTGCCCGTCCTGACAGGCCTGCGGGCCGAAGTCGCTGCACCGCGGGGTGACCCCATCCCCCCTGCTGTGGCCTCTGGCTGCCCGCTTCTGGAAGAACACGAACAACACTGCTTAGATCTTGGTTTCCTGGTGTCGTGTCCCCCCCCCCCCACGCCCCACCCCATCGATCCTTTAAAAACCATCTGCTGCATGAATGGGTTATGGACACAGGAGCGATGGTGCCACATGCTGTCTGGCCCAGGGGCGAGGGAGGAGGGGTGTGTCCTGGCGGTCATCCCAAGGACGCCCAGGGGCACCGGGACGTCTAGGATGGCAGGTGTGGCGGTTCCTTTTCCTGACAGACCGGCTGGGTGATGACGCCTGGTGGTTCGGGCACACAGCAGTCTGTGTGTCCCCATGAGGGCGCTCTGTAGAAGTGGCGAATGTGGGCCATCAGGTGACATGAAGCGAGACACCTTGCCCTCTGCTATGTGGGTGGGCCTCATCCAATCAGTTGAAGGCCTGAAGAGCAAAAACAGACTTCTGGGAGGAGAAGGAATTCAGCCTCAAGACGGCAAGGTCGACTCCTGCACGCCTGCCCCAGGGAGCTGCCTTGCAGGCCCCCATGATCACACGAGCCCCCTCCTTGGGAGAAGTCTCTTCCTCTCTCTGTGCCCCTTGCCATGTTTCTCTGGAGAACTCTGACCGTACAGCATGGGAGGAGCCTTTAGAGATAAAGGAGGAAGTTTTCATAATTTGCTGGTAGATAACGTACCTTCTGAGCATCTGAGGCCCTGATGTCCTTCATGCTGACACCAGCGCCACTGGCCCTGGCTTGGTCTCCCTCCACCTCCTCTCTGTGCCTGGGGAGGGGGGATGGGAGGGCATGGCTTTCTGGAACCTGCGGATCCGCTGTTACGAGCCTGAGGCTGGGAAACAGTGGTGCGGAGCCCATTCAAGGCCCCGAGATTCTGCAACAGGCATGTCTTTGGGGCATATTCTTCCAATATTTAAAGAGCTCTCCTCAGGAGCCTTGGGATGAGAATCTGAAACAACCCAATTCTCACTGCGGGAGTGGAATGTGCATCTTCTGGCGAACGTTCCCACATCAGCTGGTCTGTTCCAGGCAGTGCTTTCAGCTTTTCCCTAAAGGACCCAACATCACACGGTCTTTTCTGGAGACAGAACATGGCACCAAAGGGATCCTTCTTCTGATTCAGCATTAAATACAAGCTTATTTCTGTTTTCTTACTGCCCAAGAAATGCCACCTCTTGCTGGTCCCGAAGCCTTCAGGTTTGGTGTTTAGATTTATTTATTTATTTCAGAGAGAGAGAGTGAGTGAGAGAGAGCACGACAGGGGAGAAGGTCAGAGGGAGAAGCAGACTCCCCATGGAGCTGGGAGCCTGATGTGGGATGCAATTTCGGGACTCCGGGATCATGACCTGAGCCAAAGGCAGTCGCTTAACCAACTGAGCCACCCAGGCGCCCGGGTTTGGTGGGTATTAATCACGTAGGCTTGGTCAGTATTCTGTGAGCTGTGATCTTTCCAGGTTCACATGGAACAAGTATGCTTCTTTTCAGCATACTTTGTTTTTCTCTCAAAGGGCTAGGATTTGGCCTTTGATCAATTCTCATTTGCAAAAGGTAAGTAAGAGGGGGAACATGCATTTGGGCTCTTGTGAAACACACCCATTTTACCCTAACTCTTTATAGTGTGATCGTTTTGAAGTTTGAAGGGTAACACACACACACACACACACACACACACACCCCACACAGGCGTGTGCTCACGCTTCAAGGATGAAAAGAATCTGAATTAAGTCAGGCACCACAGAAAGGGAAGGAACTTGGAGAAGAGAGATGCGCTGAGGGCTCTGACAAGCCTTTTCTTTATTCTCTCGAGCTAATTGTGTCACTTGACACACAGGCATGAGGAATAGTGAAATTCTGACAGGCTAATTTGAGCTTGTGGTTCCAATGAAATGTACATAAGGCACTTGTTATATTTAGTGACAATCAGTGTCAATGTCTCTTTCAGAGCAATCGCATTATTTGGTCTCGGGTGAGTGCAGTAGCCCTTCGAGGTGAATTAAAGGTTGGTTCAGGATCTAGGTTGCAGCTGGGATGATATGGGGTCCAGGACAGGAGGGCAAAGGGAAAGTGCGGCTCTTGGCGGGTTCGGTTGATGAAGAAAATGAAGGGGATGAAGGGGAGGACAGGCCTTGGGGAAACACTGAAAAATGGCTACAGTGTTGCATTTGAAATAAAACGAGTGCTCCAGCCTTGCCTCCCTGATTTGCCCGCGTCAGTGGCAAGATCTTAACAGATTTTTGCTAGCAGAGATTGAAGCGGTGCTTTTCATTTGATTATAAATCCAAGTTGTGGTTTTAAGTAGAAAGATAAGAGCTAAATCTTTATGGCTTTAAAAGAAACAGAACAGTTTTAGGACAGAAAAAAAGACCCGAAATGAGAAGGGGAGCAGAACCTTTCTTGGCCAGTAGGTGGCAGTATGAAACCGTGCCCGGGCACCGCTTCCTGGCACTGTTCTAACAGGGGAGATGAGAGTTGTATAAAATTTCCCGTTGGCATGGAAGGTGAAGTCAAGGGTTGTAATAAAGACCACTTTGAGTCTTTGAAAATGCCGCATGTCAGCAGCAACTAAGACTGACCCTTAAAAGAAAAAAAGGCTCAGGAACGAGGTCGCAGAAGAGGGTACTGAAACAGTGTCCTACTTGAAATAACGTCTGATGTCATGGGTGAAAATAGGCACACCGAGCTTGTCGGTGGGTCCCAGCCCTAAAGTGGTCGTGTTCATCGGGCGGCTGGAAGTTCGCTGCACTGTAACGGAGAGAGCCACATCCAAATATGTTTGTATACGGTTGGTTTCTCAAAGAGGTAAAGAAGGTATTCTAAATCCTCTATCTGTTAACCACCCC
>CM052802.1:2801274-2923455 GCA_028533885.1 Nasua narica
GCAGCATTCTGGTCTGTACCTACCTTGTACCATTTCCAGAAAGCCACAGTTTTAGATCGAACGAAGGTAAGATAGCAATGGTATAAGAGCGACTGAGCTTCAAAGAGACAGCAGAATAATTTTTAAAGGGATTTTATTATTGTTTTAAAGAGTCTTATTTATTTATTTGAGAGAGAGCGAGAACAAGAGAGAATACAGAGGGAGAGGAAGGAGACTCACTACTGAGGAGAGAGCCGGACACGGGGCTCGATCCCATGCCTCGATCCCAGGACTCGGAGACCACAACCCCAGCTGGAGGGGGTGAAGGTGTCCTGACGGGTGACTTGAGGAGTAAGCTGCTACCTCCTTCATGTGGTGCCTGAACTATCCCAGTAATATCTTTACTCAAAAATCTTTATGGAACCAATTGATTTCCCCCTTTACTGACAGTGACCTCCATAAGGGTCAGCTAAGGCTGTTGTAAAAACCCTTTCTTTCCCCACATCACTGTAGTTTTGGAGCAAGGAAATGCATTCAAGTCACAGATGTGCTATTTTTTAAAACAGTGGTCCAGTGATGAACACTTGGGGGGGGTCTGACTTCTCTCCAGGGAGATGTGCTTATTCCAGAATGTTAGGGAGGAGCAAGTCTGGGGACAGGAATGGAAGAAACAACAGGGCTTGAAAAATTGGTGAGTGAGAGAGAGGGAGAGTTCAGAAGAATCCAGGGGTGGTACAGGGGAACAGGGGAGTATAATTTTGGAATCCCCTATTTTGTTTGGCTCGGGTTTTTTCTTGCCTGGGAGATCGACTACTATCTAAGTCAGAGTCCTATGGAGCCAATGATGGTAATTTTCCAAAGGGAATTTAGGGTTGGTCAATTTCATGAACTCCAGTGAGTAAATTCTTCATTATTCCTCCTAAGACCCCCTCAAGCTAACGCTACTTTATTTACAAGTCTTCTAACTCACTCAGCCCCAACGCATACAATTCCTGCTACCAGCATCAACTCTTATCCTAGCTTTCTCCTTGTGGAAAGAAACCGGACTTGGCCTTAGAAGCCCCGACTTTGTCTGGAATTTGCTAGTTCTTGGCTCCACGCCAATCCCAAACTGGCCAGACCATGCTGACTTCACTTTCTAGAACATCCCTCTCGTCAAGCGTCTCCTTTCCGCATTTCTGGATGCTCTGAGAAAGGAGAGGGGCTGTCAGGCTCTCGGCTTTCCTCTGTGCTTCTAGAAGGTTATCTCACCACGATTACTTACTAGTCCCTTCCCTTCCTGATTCTCACCATCTGATTATGTTGCCCTCTTCAAATTCCTGATGATCCCGGGCCACTGACCTTCAGCATGTCTGAACACCTTCTTTGGGGATGGAGGCCAGCCTGTCTGCCCCATCACAGGACCTGACAGCGCCGGGGCGAGATGGAGAGCCTTCCTGGAACACAATACTCACTACATTCTGCTTCCTGCATTCACCGCAACTCATGCTTTCTGTCCTCAGCCAGACATCTGTCTTCCCTTCCATCCGTCTCAGACTAAGAAGAGTCCTTTCTAAGGGAAACCCTCCCACTTGGCATCTCCGTGTCCTTTAAGATTTTAGTCTTTTAATTTTTCCTTTTGTCTTTTATCTCAACTTTCTCCCTCCCTGCAGCTCCTCCTCTGTGACTTAAACACAGAGAGGATATTCCCATAAGGTATAGATTTTTCCCATAGGAATAAAAATGGCAAAACATTCTCCTGGAATATTATTAAGGATCTCTTTTAGCACCAAAGTCATGCCCTTTCCCTGGAAACCACTTCAGAAAGTCAGCATCTCTCCTCTGGGTTTCTTGGCTTGCATATATGCCCCCTCTATCCCTTCCCCCACATCAGCACTAATAAATTCATTATGTTCCTTTCCGCCTTAGAACACCCCACAGTGTTCCAAGGACACTCAGGGTAAAGTGGCAGCTCCTTGCGGCGTTGTGCAAGCCCCGTCCCTCCTGCTTCTCTCCTCTCTCGCACTAACACAGCCGGTACATTGTTGTTTAGCAGACTTGTTTTGCTCTGTCTCCTGCACTAAAAGGTAAGCTCTGGGAGGGCAGGGATTCTTTTTATTTTTTATTTTTTAAGGATTTTATTCATTTATTTGAGCAAGAGACTGAAAGAGCACAAGCAGGGGAGGGGAAGAGAGAGAGAGAGAGACAAGCAGACTTCCCAAAGAGCGGGGAGCACAACATGGGGCTCGATCCTGGGACCCTGACATCATGACCTGAATCAAAGTCGGATGCTTAACTGACTGAGCCCCCCAGGCGCCCCGGGGCAGGAATTCTTTCTGTTTGGCTCCACTTTGCATTCTCTGCACCCACTCCACGCAGCGTCCTCAGACTAAACCATTCAGTAAAGAACTTACTGAACTAGTGGCTTCATAAATGAACAGATGAGTTAATGAGCCCCATGACCCCAAGCAGCCATCTGTGCAGTCTTTCATTCATTGAGCTGGGCTGCCTCTGCTCTTCTGCGCTCACTCTGTGAGCCCCCGCTGTCCTCTGGCGCGTAGATCAAGCAAACCTAATTTTTGGGACACAGACCCCCGTCTCTTCCATTCTCACGCCCCCAATCCTAACCAGTGTAGACGAAAGTTGTTTGCTTTTCTCTGAGTCATCGTAGGTCCAGCTTGACTGTTTACAGAAAAGGTAACTTTTTGCGAACACATGATTTAAGCTCTTCCCTGGATTACAGGTCTTGACAACAAAAACCATGTATGCTATCTTCTCAGTTTCCTAGCGTTCTTTAACACTGTAGTGATTGACTGATAGATTCACAAAGGAAGACTCAAGCAGATCTACTTAATGTCCAAACTTCATCGAGATGAAATAAGTCACATAAGAGTGAATACCTGTGACTCTCCTCATCTGTATCTACTTTGCTCCAAGATTTCCCTGAACTGTGTTGAAAAAAAAAATAGAATATTTTGAAACAACAAATGATACACATTCTGCCTCAGTGGGTTTGACAAATCCTGGATAACATGGTAGACGAGAAGGTGGTGTCACTGATTCTTAGCGCTCCATCTTTTGAGAAGAAATTCGTTCTTTTTTTAAAAAGAAACAATTTCTCGGGTAGTGTGAGAAACCACTTACCCAAGAAAATCAATGAATGGAAGCCAGGGAACCAGACTGTTGCCAGTTTTGGATCAAAAGGGGTTCTCAAATGAGTATTCTTTTTTTTTTTTTTTTTTTTTTTAGGATTTTATTTATTTATTTGTCAGAGTGAGAGAGAGAAAGAAAAGAAGAAAGAGAGAGAGAGAGAGCACAAACAGGGGGAGCAGCAGGTAGAGGAAGAAGCTGACGCCCTGCTGAGCAGAGAGCCCGACGCGGGGCTCGATCCCAGGACCCTGAGACCGTGACCCGAGCCAAGGCAGATGCTTCACTGACCGAGCTCCCCAGGTGTCCCTCCAATGAGTACTCTGACAGCAAAGTACAGCACAGTCTACACGCCGAGGTGGGGGCGCTGGGGTCTGCCTCCGGTGATGTTGGTGGCACTGCCATCCAGTGGCACCGACATGCTCAGAACCACGGCACTGCCACCACCGCTGGAGAAAAAAGTTCTGAAGTTGATCCAAATGGCTCTGTGGTTTGGCTCTGATTGGACTGGCGGAGTGATGTAACCCACTGTCCCCACTGATTGTCACTCAAGTATGAACAAATAGCAAACAGATTTTGGGAAGACTCTTGGGTCAAAGTCAGTTAATCGAATTAGAATTGGATGTGAAGATGGAGTCAGAAATTAGGAGGAGGGACAAGAGAAGGAAGGGCGTAGGAGAAGAAGTTCCTTGGCTTTCCTGCTTTTCTCTTAGAGGAAAGAGAATCCAGGAGGCTGGATCGGTCTGTTTCTTCCCTCCCTCCCCTCTAAATGCCTGTAGAGAGAATCCGGTTCACTCATGTGCCATATGCTGAACACCAGCTGTGTTCCAGGCACGGTTCTGGGCACATTAGGAAACACAACAAAGACCCTTGTCCTCTGGAGTTCTTATTCTAATGGAGGTGGTGGGAATTTGAAGACAGAAAGTAACAAAACATGCTGTATTTAAGTTGTACCTTGTCAGAAGATGGTACGTCCTATGAGAAGAAACACACGAATGGGAGGAAAGGGTGGACAGGATGGGAGAATGAGAGGATTCAGAGCGAGATTTGGTCATGAACAACTCAGTGCAAGGTCAATGTGAAATGAACATGTTTTCCTCACTGTTTTCAGGGTCTCAGCTCTCTGGGGATGGGACACGGGCTAACAGCCATGGCCATCAGTCTGCATCTAATTTGGGCCAGCTTGTTTCTTACAGAGAAAAAACGTTTGCAGCCTGAATGCATCTACTGAAACCATAAGTTGATCACAAAACCAAGTGAGCAAAAAATAGGAATGCAGAAGTAGAAACTATTTTCCCCTGGAAACAAATATCTTAATGATTTTCTGAGTCTCCCTACCTGGTGGGAAGCCTGGCAAGGTTGACCGGGGGGTCGTAGGTCCCAGTGGACCAGGATAGGTAGGAGAAACATCTTTGGCTCTCAGCCTTATATTTATGACGTGGAAGGACATTTAATTTGAGATAAGCTTTTTGTGGGCTGACATTAATTGCTTGGGGCTCTATTTCTAAATGGAAAGCTCAGTCTGAGGCCACTCAGGGAAACCAGAGTGAGAAGAGACAAGAACTCTCACAGGTGCAGTGAGAGCAAGGGGAACAGGGGGACAGAAGGGAAATCTGCTCAACCCCAGAGACAGGGAGCTGGCTGGGCAGCCACACGCTCAGGTTCTGATTGTGTGATTGTAAAATCTTCAAGTGGAGTAGACCCTAAAGGGAGTGTCTAGTCTCCTCTGATTTGTTCTGGATGGCATAGTTTTAGAAGTCTGTAACTTGGGGGAATGGTGCGTGTCATAGTTGCCAACTGACACCTTTACCTGAGGAGAAGCATGTTTCTGCTGCGTAAGTGTGACATCACACAGGGCTGAGGAAGGGAACGTAATCATCATTATATACTAATATCAAGTCCCTTGACTATTTGGGTCGGGGCAATAAGTCAAGAATGGAGGTCGGATGAGTCCTAAGCGGTGGCTTTGTCCTCACGTTGTTCCACCCTGGATCCCATATGGTGAGGCCCGCAGCCAGCTGCGCCAGTGGCTAACTAGGAGAGACTGAAGACGAGGCTCCTGGGTTGTTGTTGTCTCTCCCACGACACCTGTGAGGGTTAAATTTATGTGTCGACATGACTGGGGCAATGAGGTCCCCAGATCTTTGGTCCAACATTACTCTGGTGTGTCTGCAAGGGCGTTTCTGGATGAGATTAGTACTTGACTCTTAGACTGAGCAATGCAGATGGCCGTCAACCCGGTGGGTGGGCTCCGTGCAATCAGTGGAAGAGCTGAATAGGACAAAAGACCTGACTGGCCCGCCAGGAAGAGGGAATTCCTCCCTCCTGACTGTCTTCAAGGCACAAAATCATTTTTCTCTTGCTTTTAGGCTTGGACTGTCTACAGGTCTGGAAAAACCCCGTTCTCCCCAGCGTGCTTCTCTCCTGTGGGTCCCCTTCTCTATTCCCTGCTGACAGTCTGGTTAGCAAATGCATGGAGGCTTTTCCCTGCACTGAGCGAGTCTCTGGGACACCAGCTGTGTGTCCGGCCACTCAACTCAGCTCTGACACCGGCTACCTGGAGGTGGCATTAGATCCCACAGGTGATGGCTTCACCCCGCAACGCTGCCCCTCTCCCCCACTTTGGACTCCAGCCATAAGCTCCTGACCAGCTGTCTCTAGATCAGAGGTCCAGCGAGCCCTTCCTTGGGCAGCTAGAAAATACTTACTTACTTAGGTTAACCAGTTGACCAGAGGAATAGCCAGATGGAGAGATAATAGAACGAGGTCTGGGAGGGTGTTGAGTGCAGGATCTTCTGTCCCCATGGAGTTGGGGGCGGCACCCACCTTGTGTGTGGATGTGCGTTGCCAGCCTAGAAGGTTGGAAGATCGCTGAGCCCCATACTCTTGGGGTTCCATGCAGACTTCCTCATGGACACCCGATCCATTATTCACTCCATTTCCGGTCCCCCTGTCCTCTCAGGGGAAGTGTGGTGTGTGGTTTGATGGGGGTGGAGGCAAAGGTTCCAACCTCCGTGTCATGGCTGCTCTTCCTGGTGACCAGCTGGAGTCGCCCTCACTGGGACAACGGATGCTCCCAGTGCTCTTGTCCCTGTGGAATTCATAAGGGTTTCAGGAGCTCTAGGCCACAAACTGGAGGCAGAGACCGATATATATACATATATCTATTGTTCTCTTTTTTAATTATAAAAATTTTAAATTGTTGTATGTTTGACATTCATTTTTTTTTAAGACTTTATTTATTTACTTGGCAGAGAGAGACAGGGAAAGAGGAACACAAGCAGGGGCAGAGGGAGAGGGAGAAGCAGGCTTCCCACCGAGCAGGGAGCCTGATGCGGGCCTCGATCCCAGGACCCTGGGATCATGACCTGAGCTGAAGACAGACGCTTAACGACTGAGCCCCCCAGGCACCCTTGACATTCAGGGTTATGTTAGTTTCAGGTGCACAACATAGGGATTCGACTGCTCTCTACATGGCGCAGTGCTCACCCCGGTAAGTGTGGTTACCGTGTGTCACCGTGCAAAGTCCACACTTCCTACTGTCTCGCAGACTGAGATACTAGCTCTTCCTGTCTCCAGCCGGCCGGCCTCAGGACCAGGGCCACACCCGCAGGGTCACCGTGACCTCCCCGTTGGCAGAGCCACAGTTCACTCCTCCGCGGTGCCCTGGGCTGTGGAATGGGACCTGAGGCGGCTCACAGCTTTTTGTTTGTTTCTTTTTCTGAAGCGGTGATTCTCAACGGGGGTGATTTTCATCCCCAGGGTGTTACCTATAATGTCTAGAGACTTTTTTTGGCGGGTCCTAAATGGGTGAAGTTACTGCCGGCATCCGGGGGACGGAGGCCATCCCCATAACAAGAATGACCCAGCCCAGCATGTCACCATCAGGTGCCAAGGGGCTGAGATTACCTGTTGTTTGTAGCTACCTGACCATTGCCTGGGAGGTTCCTGTCTTCTTTGCTGTCTTCTCACTCTCCAGATAACTTCTAAATATTTGTGTTTCACGAGATTTGGTCCTGGATCCCATTCTCTACCTATATTCTTCCCATGGGTGATCAGATACGTTTCCACGTCTTAGAATTCCATGTCTTAGAATGCTGTAGAATGTCTTAGAATGCCTCGAGCTCTCTGCACCTGATGGCCTCTAGACTCCTATCTAATGGCTTACTTGGTGTCACTGTGTGAATGAATAACGGAAATCGCAAACTTCATGTGTGCAAAATGGTATTTGAATTGCTTCACTGAGTTCGTTGCTTCCCTGTGAGGAGTACTGTAAGCTCCCCAGCACCTAAAGCTCTAGGCGCCCAGCTTGAGTCCTCTGTTTCCGTAATGCCTGCAGTTCCCACATCAGCAAGTCCTATCAGCTCTGTTTATAAGAGATTTCCTGATTAGCTGAGATTTCTCCAGCTCCCCAGCTGCCCGTCCAAGGTGCCACCAAATATTGTCTGTGTTACAGCCCTTGCTCGTCCATGACCACTCTGCTCGTGATCTCTGCTTACTCTTTGGAGCCTATTGCTATACAGGTTTCCTAAGTAAAATGCCAGAAACATAAATCACATGAGCTCCCAGTGACTTACAGGGCGTTCAGTGAAAGACCCCATTCCTCTACCGCGGCCTGCTTGGTCTGACCCACCCAGCGGCTGCCCGTCTCCTTCACTGCATTTCCTGCATCAGCCGTCGTGATGGGTGGGGGTGGGGTGGGGGGGGTTAATGTCCAGAGGGCAGCAAGAGTCCCGGATATCACGTTCCCAGATCGGTGACTCTTTGCAGTGGGACTTGGAAGCTTCTCTCATCAAGAGCGGAAGGCTGATTCTCTACTCCATGAATCTGCGTTGGCCTTGTAACCAGCTTGAATAAAGGAACGTGGTGGGGGGATGCCGAGGGCTCCCGGCTGGAGGACGGGAGACCACGCGGAGAAAGGATGCGCGGTGTGGCAGCTGAGCCAGCCAAGAGCAAGGAGCCCCTGGCCGACCCAGCGGCTGACCGCGGACGCGACAGCGAGCCCAAGGAAAAATACCGTCCATCTCGACTTGTTCAAGTTGCTGACTCCCAGGAAAGGTGAGCCAGGTGTTTAAAAACATGAACAGATTTTGGGGTGGTTTGATAGACGGCAACACCAGCCCTCTTCCTGTTTCTCCAACAGGCAAAACCAGTTCCCTCACCCAGGGGAAGGGGGCTGGCCCCAGGAAAATTCTGATTACAAGAACCCATGCTTGGGGCACCTGGGTGGCTCAGTTGGTTAAGCGGCTGCCTTTGGCTCAGGTCATGATTCCAGGGTCCTGGGATCAAGGCCCACATCGGGCTCCCTGCTCAGCAGAGAGCTTGCTTCTCTCTCTCCTTGCCACTCTGCTTACTTGTGCTCTCTCTATATCTCTCTGTCAAATAAATAAATAAAATCTTAAACAACAACAACAACAAGAGCCCATGCTTTTAGCAGCTGTGCCATTTCCCTCCCCTTATGTATGTGTAGTAAGATATCAATAAATATGGGTTAAGTGAAAATAATGCCTAAATGAATCTATGAGGCAAACACGTAGCAGAAATAGGAACAGCCTTCTCTTGGGGACGCTGCGCTGGGGGCAAAGATTGTCTTGAGAACCCTTAAAATAAAGATTCGTCTTTAGCACGAAAAACTAGTGGGGGAGAAAATCATTAAGGGCATGAAGCACTAATGGTCACAACGGGTTTGCTGAATGATCTGGGTTCTGAATAGTGAATAAGGACCAGCTCTCTCTGCCATGTGGCCCTTCCCCCCAGGAAACAGAAGCTCCTGCAAATTTCTAGTCAATTTCACATATTGATAGTTTCATGCACTTAAATAAGCCAAAGCTTCAAGTTCTCATGCAACTGAAACTTTGTCTCTTTTTCACATATCTTCTGGCCTGAGCCATAAGCCTATAGTGAGGAAGAAAATACAGTTTGCTTTTTTTTCTCTTTGCTCTTTTTCTTCTCTCAGCTCTGTTTCCTCCTGTCCTTCTGGAGTGAGTAGAGAGAGGAGAGGGGTGGGAGGGTTAATGTCCTGCTTGCCCTGTGCCTTTGCAATCCTGTGTTGATGCTTCTACTATGAAAATGAAGAAATTCCCGTCCTGGGGTAGACCTCACATACTCTTTACCTTGACGTCCCCTCTGCCAAGCTCTTCCGTTGGTGGTGCCTGGGACCAGTCTCACCCATGGAAAGCTCCCGGCAGGCCACTCTCCATGGATAACTTCAGCCAACCTCTTGCTTTCAGAACCTTTCTGGATAAAGGTCAAGTACCCAGTCTCTGTGTCTCTTATAGGTTATAGGGCAAATGTCCTGCTCCTCTTGAATGAGAGGAAATACACCCTTTGCCTGGATGGGAGGTCTCTCCAAAGGGCTTTCTTGTATTGCACATGGCTTGTCTTGGCTAGCATATCTCTTTAGAACACAGGGATCCTTAAAATCTATACTACTCTGCAGAAATTCTGACTGGAAAGGCCCCATTCAACATGCTTAGCAACTTAGCTCCTTGAAAGGCAGCGCAGATCTGATTGCCAAGCAAACCAGGGGTGGGAGAGGTTGAGGGAGTGGGCTGAATATGCTGGGGCTAGGCAGCATGCTAACGGGAAGGTCTCAGAATGGGGGAAGGGGTGCTGTCAGCTGCTGGGGGCAAGGCAAACAAAGCCCACAACGCGACACCAAATATGTGCCCAGCATACATATAATTAGTCTAATTTTTGCAACAATGGTCTGTGATACCGTTATTCACATTTTACAGATGAAGAAGCAGAAGTTTACACCAATGATATTATTTTTACTGTTTTCTAGGTAAAAGAGAGGACAAATATTTTGGTTGGTAACATTGATGAAAATATTATCACCCAGTAAATATGTATTTTATTGTCTATGTTCAGTTTGATAAATAATTTTCGCTACACTGCTTTATTCATTATCTGCACTCTAAATGAGTGGAATGATAATTAACTTTAACGTCCCATGTGTTAATTATTTTAACTTTCATGTTTCGTTTCACATTCAACTGCTCATCCACCGGTGATGGATACATTTTCTCAGTATCAAAGGGCACTGCCCACTCTAGTTAATTTCTATCCTCATGCATTTAAAGCTTTTACCAGTCTGGGCCATTACAAAATAAAAATTCATATGGACATCCAAATGTACATCCAAATCTGTTTCTCCCACTCCTCTCTCAGACCCTGCTAAAACGACCTCACTCTTGTCAACTCTACGACCTTCTGTATACATCTGTTTCTATGATGTTAGTCTGTGGTATCTGGATGCTGAACAAATACTCATTCAGAATGAGGCAAAAACACTCGGTGGAGGATTCCAAGGGACACCAATCACGCTCTCCTTATCTGAACACACACAGAGAGTGTAAGCATCGTTGTCAAGTACATTTTAGTCTATGTAGAGATAAGAGACTTTGTTCTCACCTTCCAATTTATCATCGCCCATTGGAATGTTTTTCCTGTGTTAGGAAAACGGCCCAAGACATTGATTTTCTACCTGAATAGCCTGAATAGACAGACAGAGGGGCCAAGTGGTTTGTATTTTTTAAGATCTCCCCATTTTCATCACCTTACTGTCTGTTGATCATAAATTACTTGACACCGCAAACTTGACTGGGTTCTTAAAGTACATGGCATGACGTGGTAAGCGTTTAGGTCTTAGACAGTTCGGACGGAATGCTGCTGGATCCTGGCACCAGATTGTGGCTTCTGCCGATGCCTCGAAGAGCTGTGAGTACATTAGAGTCACGTGATCTGCCTTTCACATCTGAACTAATGGTTTGCAGAATTTAAGCAGAAAATAATCACAGCGGCGCTGTCCGCGCTCCCGTCACAGGAGCGGCTGGGCTACGACGCTGCTGTCTCTCTCCCTGAACCTGCCTGCATGCGTGGAGTCAGAGGTCACAGGTGCTTACAGCTGTGAGTCCCTGGGATCTTTCATCAGAATAAGCAGCTCCTGGGTGATGCCATCTGTCTTCATTTATCTCGGCAGAATGTCCAGTGTAGAAAAATGAAATGTCTGTATGAGTTAAGATTTTAGGATGGTTGAAGCCAAGCTGAAATCTATCAATTAGTTTATTTTCCCCCCTGTGCTATGGTCCCGTCTACTTTAACACAGTAAACATTAAAGGCACACAGATTCCGTAACACTGCAAGATAAAGGCGTAGAAAAATTGCAGGAATAAGACAAATCATGGGACAATTATTAATGTTTTCCATGTGTGTGGCTCACCAAAAGGCAGCTGGCGTGTCTCGATGAAATGTTCCTTCTCGGCGGGCTGCGGTGAGGAGTCGGCCATGGCCGGGTACAGGGCGGAAAGCCCATCCGTGTTGGGAGTACGACACCGCTGTCTGTTGGCGATTTTTGCTCAAGGTGAAGATGCAAGAGTAAATTCTAAAACTGAAACGACATCAAGAATATTAGGTCCACAAAATATAATTACGTGAACTGAAAACTGACCCGGTCATGAGAACAAATGCTCCATATCTTACAGGAGTGTTTTAGGAGGCCTCGAAGAGAATCCTCTACCCTGTGTGTTTACTTGGGCAGCTGCAGTGCGTGCTGCCTTCCAAAGCCCTCCTCACCCTGGGCTGTTTTTATTGCAGATAATAATTTTGACCAATTCTTTATATCTATTGCCCAAGACACTTATTACAAAGTTTCTTATAGCCACCGCTGGTCTGAAGCCCATGTAAAACATAAGAGTTTGACCATGTCATGGGTCTAAGAGCATTTAAGAAGAGTGTATCAGACAGTCCTTTCCAGAGTATTTCTCTGTCTCTAGTCTTTTCCCTTTTGCCACGGGACCAGCTCAGAAGGAAGGAGGAGGAATGCAATTTAAGATGGTGCGAGGCATCACTGGTGACTGAAGCTACTACTCCCACTGTTCCTTTGGTGAAAATTATCACCCCTACTTAATTTATTTACCCAGATCTTGTAATGACAGGTGGACCACCCTTCTCAAAAGACCTCTTTTTTTTTTTTTTTAAAGAGTGATTTATTTATTTGAGAGAAAGCCAGGGGAGGCACAAAGGGAGAGAATCACCAGCAGACTCCCCCCTGAGTGCGGAGCCCCATGTGGGGCTCAAGCCCATGACCCATGAGATCATGACCCGAGCTGAAACTAAGAGTCCCATGCTTAACTGACTGAACCACCCAGGTGCCCCCTCAAAACACTCTTAACACAAATATTAAGTGAGCTATGACTTTGGAAAGCAAAGTGGTCCTGGAAAGTCCTGCAAGAGGAGGATTAGTACGTCGGAAAACAAGATGAAGCGGAAACGATCGTTGATCTTTTGGAGGTCAGAGCGAGGAGAGCAGGCTTAGTGTGTGCCCCACGTGGGTGCACTCGCCCATCCACACATGAGAGCCCCACGTCCTCCACAACCTGTTCTCGTCTTTGTTTTAGCACTCCTAGTGGCTAGGAAGCAGTATCTCATTGTGTATCGGATGTGCATTTCCCTCATTATTGAGCCTCTCCCCATGTACTTGCTGAGCATTTGTGTATTTTTTTGGGAAATCATCTCCTCAGATCCTTTGCTCCTTTTTAATTGGGTTGTCTTTCTATAATGACACATTTACTGTTGATTTACCATCCTAAGCAATCTTGAAAACCACTACACAGAAACTGTTATTAGAATCTACAAATTGTATTTAAAAAATATTTAACGTCCATCTTATGTTTAGGTAAATCACCTTCATCAGTTGGGAATGCGATGCTTTAAAAATACAAGTAAACATTGTTATAGGACAACAAATACCTATATGCGCCCTTTCTGACTGAAGATAATCTGCATAATTCACAAGAAAGAACTCAAATCTTAGCAAAGGGCATTTTATTAACAATATTTGGAGCCTCCCCAACAAGTAGAGATAACTCCAACATTTGAATGTTTATGTCTTTGTAATTTTAATGAGGCTGAAATGATGACTGTTTCACTGTTTTTTCTTCAAGAGCATTTATGGAGTACCTACTGTAGGCCAGATGCTGTAGCAGGTGCTGAGGATGTAAAGAAATGGAGTGATAATGGATCCCAACTTCCAAGAGATGCTCCATACATGTTCACTACCGATGACGATACCACTTGTCTAGTGCAGGTTGATCCAGCAGAAATGGCAATGCAAAATTAGTTACTACTTACCTCTCCGGTCTACAGTGGTTACTTCATACAAATTTTAAGATTAGACGGTCCTTCCTTCCACCCACCCACCCATTCATTCACTTATTCAGTGAACATTTAATGATCTACTGGGTCCAGCGTATGTTCTCAAATGGTAAGTAATGAGTGTTACTGGTATATACGGGCATCTAAGGAATAGCGACGAGAAGTAAGAATAACAGCAAGAACCTATTGTCAAGATGTCACTTGTCACCTGTCACTTGGATTCCAAAGGAACAGGGAAGTTGACTTTCAAGCAAAGTAATAATAAACTGTAACTTTTCAAGGGAAAAAGTGTAAAAATGGGGAAAACATTAGGGAAGCTCCACAGAATAATTAGGAAGGAAGTTCTTTTGTCATTTTTGTCCCTTTCTCTTACATGACATTTCAGATCAAAGATCAGTGGATCGAAAGAAATATTTCAGGTTTTTTTGGGTTTGTTTCTATCATTGTCTCCTTTTGTCACTCATGCTGCCCTCTTGCTTCCTGCCTACAGTTGCGTCCACATTTTCTTGTTTGCTGGTGCTTTGGTACAGACGCATTTCCTTGGGCAAATCTGAGGATGTGCTGAGTTCTAGGTCAACATGGTGGGGCTGTGACAGGGTCGTTGGGGCACCAATGCCCAAATATGAAAAATGGATGACAACCTGAGTAGAATAACCAAAATCATTTAAATGTTATTTATTCATCTGCATATAAATAGATACAATTAGATGCCTACAGCTCTCTGTTTCTGCTTCTCTGTCTCTTCGAGGAGAAGATTGGAATAAAATTACATGCATGGGGGAGGCAGAAGAGGAGTTGAGTGAACCTTTTACTTTTATTTTATATAATCGTAATTTTGGAAAATTTAAGACTAAGTAGGACACACAACTTTTTTCACGCAGCGTTATTGAGATATAGTTCACATGCCCCACAATCTCCCCATGTAAAAGTGTACAATTCAACCTTTTTTAGTCTATTCGGAGTGGTGTGACCTTCACCACAACCTAATTGTGGGACCTTTTGATCACTCTTCAAGAAATCCATACCCCTCGGCAGCCAGTCTCTGTGACCTGCTCCCCAGCCCCTACTGAACACTAATCAATCTGCTTTCTCTCTCTGTGGATTTGCCTGTTCTGGACATTTCACAGGCGGAATCACATCGCCTGTGGTCTTTCGTGACTGCTTCCTCGTAGGTACCACACTGTTCAAGGTTCATCCATGCTGAGCTGTGCCTCCGTGCTTCACTACCTTATTGCTTAGTGATATACTGCTCTGATTTTCCTGTTTATCAGCTGAGATATTTTAAAGTCGTTTTCACTTTTTTGGACATGATGAATAATGCCGCTCAGAATATTCCCCACATTTTTGCATGGTGGACAAATGCTCACATCTCTGGTGCGTATACACAGATGTGAAGTGCTGGGTTAAATGTTCACTCTGTGCTTAATATTTTGAGGAAACCCCAAACCAGTTTCCTATGTGACCACACTGTTTTCTAATCCCCCGTGTATGAGGGTTGCAATTCCTTCACAACCTTGACAACACTTATTATTGTCTGTCTTCTTTAATGCATCCATCTTGGTGGGTGTAAAGTACTCGCTCATCATTGTCTGGATTTGCGTTTCCCTGATGACTGACAACACTGAGCATCTTGTCATGGGCTGTTGGTCCCATATATCTTCTTTGGAGAAAGGTCTCTTCCAATCCTTTCTTCAAATTTTTAATTGTATTATTTTAATTGTATTATTCAGCGTGTTTCACTCATCACGATCAATTTGAGATTCATTCATGATGTAGCTTGTACCAAGCATTATTCCTTTTGGTGCATTTGAATGGAGCTCTAGAGACATTCTGGACAGGTCTTTGTGCAGACATGTGTTTCCATTTCTCCCAGGTAAATACCTAGGAGTGGCTGCTTTCCCCAGTGGCTGTAGCACACTGCATTCTCGTAAACAGTGGTAGCCGCCATTTCCGGTTGCTCCACCTCCACACCTGTGCTTGTTGGTGTCAGTTTACCGGTCACTCCTGCGGGTCTGTGTAGTGGCATCAAACTGACCGTGTAACTAATGATGTTCATCATGTTTTCATGTGCTTATTTGCTATGCTTATATAGCTCTTCTTCAGTGATGGGTCTGTTTCAGTCTTTAGCTTCTTTCTTTCTTGGATGTTTTATTTTTTTTTTATTATAGAATTGTAAAGCTTCTTTTTGTATTTTGGTATGAAGTCCTTCATCAGATATACATTTTGGAAATATTTCCTTTTTCTTTAGCTTTTCATTTTCTTAGAAGTCTTTTGTAATGTCTTGTTGGAGAATTGGCCACTCAATCATTATGTAATGCCCTTCTTTAGTCCTGATAACTTCCTTGCTGTGTCTGAAATCATATATAGCTAATATAGCTACTTCTGCTTTCTCCTGATTAGGGTCAGCATGCCATGTTTTCTCTATTTACTTTTAAGCTATGTGTATCTTTATATTTAAAGTGGATTTTTTGGGATAGACAAGATATAATTTTCTATCCACTTTGACAATCTGTCTTTTAATTGATGCATCGAGACCATTGACATGCAAAGTGATTATTGTTATACTTGCAATAATATATTTCACACTGTTACTGTTTTCTATTTGTTGTCTTTGTTCTTTGTTCCTATTTCTATGTCTTTCACTCTTTTTCTGCCTTTTATGGTTTCCAATGAATCTTTTATGTGATTCCATTTTCTCTCCTCTCTTAGCATATCAGTTACATTACTTTTTTTTGCCTTTTCCTTTTTTTTAGTAGTTACCCTAGAGTTTGCAATATACATTTACATATATTCCAAGTCCACTTTGAATAACACTAGCCCACTTCTAGAGTTGTGTGAGTGCCTTATGGTAACAAAATAATCCTTATTCTATCCCCATCCCTGTATCATTGTTGTCATTTATTTCATTTATATGTAAACATACATAAGCATATAGGTACATAAGTACTTGTATATACATACGCACCTATAAGTATAGGCATACATTATTGAATATGTTGTTGCTATTACTATTTTTAATAACTGCTTTTGATTAAATCAATTAAGAATAAGAAAAATAAAAGTTAAAAAAAGAAAAAGTTTTTATCTTACCCCACCTTATTCTTTCTTTCATGCTCTTTCTTTATGTGGATCTGAGTTTCTGACCTATAGCATTATCTTCCTCTCTAAAGAAATTCTTTTAATGTTTCTGGCAAGGCAGGTCTACTGACAACAAATTCCTTCAATTTTTGTTTGTCTGAGAAAGTCTTTACTTCTCTTTCACATTTATTTATTTATTTATTTATTTATTTATTTATTTATTTATTAAAGATTCTATTTACTTTTTGGAGAGAGAGAGAGAGAGAGCACAAGCAGGTGGAGTGGCAGGCAGAAGGAGAGAGAGAAACAGATTTCCTGCTGAGCCCGAGGCAGGACTCTAGGATCCTGAGATCCTGACCTGAGCTGAAGGCAGACACTGAACTGACTGAGCCCCCCAGGCGCCCCTCTCTTTCACTTTTCAAAGATAATTTTTCAGGGCATGGAATTCTAGGTTGGTGATTTTATTCTCTCAACATCTAACATTTCATCCTTCTCTCTTCTTGCTTGCATGGTTTCTGTGGGAATGTTGATATAATTCTTACCTTTGTTCCTCTACAGGGAAGGTGGTTTTTCCTCTGGCTTCTTCCAGGACTTTTTCTTTATCTTTGCTATTTTTTTTTTATTTTTTTTGTATTTTGAAAATGATATGCCAAGGCGTGTAGTGGTATTTTGTTTTTGTTTTTGACATTATCCTGCTTAGCGTTCTCCAAACTTCCTGGATCTGTGGATTAGTGTCTGACATTAATTTGGGGGAAAATTCTTAGTAATTTTTGTTTCAAATATTTTTTTCTGTTTCTTTCTCTCTTCCTTCTCATGGTTTTCTCATTATGCATATACTACATCTTTTGTCATTGTCCCACAATCCTTACAGTCTGTCTGGTTTTTTCACTTTTTGTTCTCTTTGCTTTTCAGTTTTTGAGGATTCCATCGATGTATCATCTAGCTCAGAGATTCTTTCCTCTGCTGTATCAAGTCTGCTGATGAGCCCATCAAAGGCATTTTTCATTTTTGTTACAGTACTTTTATTTCTAGCATGTCTTTTTGGTCCTATCTTAGGATTTCTGTCTCTCTGCTTATATTCTATTAGAGCCCTTACCATATTAATTATGGTTGCTTTAAATTTTTGGTCTGATAATCTCCAAATCCCTACCCTGTCTGGTTCTGATGCTTGCTTGTCTCTTCCAATTGACTTTTGCTATGCTTTGTAATTTTTCCTTCAGAGCCAGACATGATGTATTTGGCAAAAGGAATTGCTGTAAATAGGTCTTTAGTAATGTGATGCTGAAGTGTGGGAAAGGAGAGCCTTCTATAGTCCCAGGTAACGTTGATATAAGTATGTTTACTTGTGCTTACTTACAGCATTTAGGGGTACAGGTTATTGAAGATTCTGGGGTGATGCCCAAGTCTTTGAAGGCTACATGGCAGAGATACTTCCATGATCATTGAAAAGGGAATTTTATGGGGAGAGATTTGGAAGGGAAGCAGTCAGTTCATCGGAGGATATGTTCGCTTTGAGATGCCTGTCGACACCCAGCTATACATGTATTATAGACATTTGGCACCCAGATATATCTGAGCTGGAGAAATATATTTGAGATTCATGCACCTTGAGAGTGGAGAGAAAAGAGTGATTGCTTTTGTGGAATTGTGGTTCCAATGTGGAAAGAAAAGCTCAGTGTTTTGTTTTGATTTTGACAGGAAATCAGAACTCTCAAGATGAAATGCGTTGTCGTTGTAGAAAATGCCTCTTTGATGTATCACTTGTCAGGGTAGAGCTGCTTTATGGGGTAAAGGCAGTATCTATTTGTTTTGTACCTCACTTGGTTACTAAATACACTTCAGGTGGCTTTCAAGGATGGATAATGTATGAGAATATTAAGTGATTTGATGTCGTGAAGAAGAAGGAGGAGCAGGAGAAAAAAAAAAGAAGGAGAAGAAGAAGATGAGAGGAGAGGGAGGAAAGAAAGATGGGACCAAACTGAAGAGAAGGATAATGTTAACCACATGTCCTATTGAGGCCAGCTTCAGTTCTCCGAGCAAGTCTTAAGACATTCTCTTAGCTCATATGACAAAGAATATATCTTATATATTTTAATATATTTATTTGTATTCATTACTTCTTTACACATTTATATATTATATAATATTATACATAGTATATATAAATATTATACATAATATATATAAATATATATTATAGACTTGGAACTAATCTGGGGCTATTATAGGGTAAGAATTCAGACTTCAGAATAAAGAATTACATTGTATGTAATACATCAAACAAATAAAAATCTTCAATTGTATCTTTACAGCAGTAATTTTGTTACAAGGGAATGCTTTCCCCCACACCTGAAATTTCCCTCCATGTGGAGAATGCTTTATTAAAGAAACACTCCTGGCCTCTCTCCATTCTCTGATTTTCTTTGGGACATAGTTGAAAGCAAAACTTGGTATGATTAGCAAGCTGTTTCTCCCTGTCCTTGGGGCTGAGGTGCCTGCTGGGATACCGGCTTTCCCGAGCTCCTCTAAGTCACTGTCTCTTATGCAGGAATTCTTACTGCCACCAAGTATGATGGAAAAACTTGCCAGTCCATTATTTCTTAGTACCGGTGGGGCTCATCTCCTGATTCTGTGAATTAATCCTAGTAATCTGATTGCCTAAAGATCCTTTAATATTAGTATATCAGTCAACAGATGATATATTGGATATCCACTTATTTTCTTGTTTGCATATTTCTCAGTTGCTCTGTGCTTTCATGGCCAAGGGTTGTCTACTTATGGACCCCTAGAAATGCAATTATTTTGACAGAGTTGTTTATTTTAAAGATAATCAATGTAAGCTGATGTCATGCAAAGAAAATGAAATTTACTACAAATAATTCTACAATGTACAAACTTGATTTGGGTACCGTATTTTGGTGGATTTTCGAGAGCTAGGAGTATATTTTGATGTCTAGAAAAGAGTGGATGGTCTGCATGGCCTTGAGTTCATTTTGTCTGCTAGCAAATAGTCAGAAAAACCAGTCGTTTGGGAATTAGGAAACCTTTATTACAGTTTTACCTCTATCGCTTGGTTAAAGGTTTGGGACAAGTCAATGAACATCGGGGGAGCTTCTGCTCCTCTAAGGCTCTGCTCCCCAAACCTGTGGACCACACTTACTCAAGAGCTCATCCTGTGTTGTGTCCCAAAGATACCTTTTTTTTTTTTTTTTTAAAGATTTTATTTCTTTATTTGACAGAGAGAGGGAACACAAGCAGGGAGAGTAGGAGAGGGAGATGCAGGCTTCCTGCTGTGCAGTGACCCTGATGCGGGGCTCGATCCCAAGACCCTGGGATCATGACCTGAGGCCTCATGACCAAGCCCCCCAAAGATTCTGAGCTAGAAAGTCACTTATGAGCAATGCTTGCAATCTGGATTGAATCAGCTGCTCAGGAAGAGAAGATCTCTTCTACTCTGCAAATCCGTGGTTCCCTGACCTCTTCAACTGATGGATCACATTTTCTGTCCCTTCCTTTGTATGTTGCCAACTACACCATACCCAATATCTCTGTGCATGTATGTTTTTATGGAGAGGATTTTCCGACTGATTGATGATATTGCACCTGTGTGTGGGGGGTGCATTCAGAACATAGCAATGTGATTTTACACTCACTGTTAACGGGAGGACACCAGATGGGGCAAGGGTGAGAGACCGGTTCATTCTGCTTGGGGTTGGAGGTGACATGCGGTCCGAGGTTCCAGCGGCTAGTTGCCGGATCTGGGTTGCTGCGAACATGGCCCCATTTGGTTTGCTTCAGACCACTGCTCATTACTCATCTGTGCGTGGTGCTTCACGAAGGAACAAAAGTTGCCCACGCCTAGGAGCCTGGGGCTTCCCAGTGGAGCTCCGATAATGCAAACTGTCAGCCGGCTGCTCCCAGACATGAACAAAGACTCTTTCAGACAAAGCGTCTTGTCAATCCACAGTTAGCAAATTTGCATAAATAGGGTTTTTGATGTGATGGCTTGGAGCAGCCCCATACATGCTTTGTCAGTGTGCTGGGCTAATCTGCAGAGAACCGCTCTGGTATTAATAGTGTCACGATGGGCCAAGCTTATTTCAGGGCCAGCGAGGCAGATCCTACGGACGTGGCGGGCTATGGGGGGGGGCAGCACTAAAAAATGGGAAGAAAAGGGATTCACTGCTTTTTTGTCGTTGTTCATAAAAGGACAAGGGATAGATTATCGACTCTTTGTTGTCGACTATCGGAGCCAACCACCAGGTACAGTTTGTCCCACACATGATTTAGGAAGGGCATGATTTAGGGACAGTCTATCTAGTCAAACCCCCTCACTGCAAAACTGAGGAAGATGGATTTCAGAGATGTGAAGTCATTTTTCTAAGATAACACAGCTTGTTGACAATGGATCCAAAAATATGAAATCATTTACATTGTGAAAATAGCAACGTGATACATTCTTCCTGTCAATTTCTGACTCTGTGCAAGTATTTTTTCATTTCCTAGCTGTCATGTCATAAGTATATATAATATCTGATGGTTTCCTAATTTATGCATTAAATGCTTTATTATCTTCTTGTAAATCGTTTCCTTACTTGCTTATCAAAAGTGATACATGCCGGTGACTCTGTGAGTTTCTGAAATGGAGCAAAGTCTGGTGACATGAACTTTGCAAAATTTGGTTGACGTGGAACCACAAGGGATTCAGAGACAAGGAAAGTCCTGATACGAGGGAGTATCCCACAGTTCGTTCAAATATGCATTTCTGGAAGGATATGGGGATCATACAGTTTTAAAAGGAGAGCATTTGGAGAAAAACTCTGAGATGTGGACTGAGATTGAGTCTGGAATCCTTGTTTTGTACAGCAAACAGCAAAATGTTTAGTTGCTTTAAGCCAGTTAATACGTGCCGAGTATCCATCGGTTATACCGACCTTGCTAATTCAAGATGGAGGCTCTGGAGACCCAATTAGTCATCTCCGTGGATAATAGAGGGGCCCAGAAACACAAGTTCTTATTCTTTTTTTTTTTCTTTTCTCATTAGAGGGTTAAATGTGTCAAACTGGCTAGAGTGAGTCAGATCATGTTATGATTTCCCATGTCCCATTTCACGTGTTTTTCATTCCTGAAAAGAGAAAGAGGATTCTGGCTTTGGGACAGAATTTGAATAAAGCTTATGATCATGAAACAGTCCATTTCATGTCCGTTTTCAGCTCTTATTATAAACAGGTGGGAAAGGGGGTGCTGTGCTCAGTGTCAGAGCAGGTCAGGTCGGAGCTGAGGTGGGATGTAGGAGTTTCTTCTCCAGGTAGCAGGTTGGGATGATGAGGTCTTTGTGGCATTTTCTGCGGAAGAGCATTCGTTCCTTCGTAGACTTTTGTGTTGATGTGTTGAATCATGCTACCATATTGTCCATATCACGGTATTCTTGTGAGTAACTTGGGACAAGTGAACAAGGAGATCCCATCATCTCTCATTTGAGGGCTCATACATCACCTGTATCTTGAATAACCACGTGTATAAGGAGCTCGGTTAGAAGCTGTGGGGATCTTCAGAGCGAGTCAGATACAGATGAGCCCTACATCCAAGGACGGGCGGGGGGAGATCCCAATGCTTTTTAAAGGGCTCTCAATAAATGAAGTACAGACCTCCTATTACTTTCCCCACTTAATGTATTTAAACATTGACATCATGTCAGAATATGTAGAAATCAGATTTTTTCCTTCAATACACTGTATGGGTCACCTCTTAGGGTATCATGTTTTCAAACCCGACCGCTCCAGAACCATGAAAATGGTGACCCCCCCTACTCCTGAACCCCCCTAGAGGCTGAGATGGGGCCCAAGAATATGATTCTGATGTAGGTCATCATACTTTGAGGAGAAAACCCTATCTTAGAATAATCTGTTATCTTTCATTCTCAGCCTAGACATCAAACTGGAAAATTTTTACAAATCATGTGATCATGATATTAGTTGCATTAAAGCAACATCTCTGCTATGCCTTAGATTTTATGTGTTCATAATATTAAAAATTGGTGAAATCCTGTGTTTGTAAACATCGGTATTGTATTGATGAGGCTCTGAACAATCTTACGGGCTTTGTGAAAAAGAAGCTTTGTCACATTAACCTGCTCTCTCTCCTGTGACAGAATGAAAATCCTGGGGAACCAGGAGGGCGAGGGTTTTAGGGGAGGCTGGCCTAGATAGGCTTTGTAATTAGAGTGCTCCTGTGGCACAGTGTGGCAGCAGCAATATTGGAAAAGCAGACTGGCACAAAGAGAGGAGACACTCCACAACTCCACACCTATTACTACACTGCAGTCCTTGCCGCCCTCCTGTGTGACCTCATCTTATGTCCCAGGGATAGCATTTTGGCAAGATTTAGTTCTATTTTATGTTTTTAAGAGAGGGATGGAGAGTTATTTCTTGAGCGAAGACTTAACGTGGTTGTAGTTCATCCCAGATTGTTGGATCTCTTGGCGTCTCGGTTTGGTTCTCAGGGAGGAGAATGTCAGGCAGTGTTAAGTGTGAACGTGGTGTTTGGGTGTGAGGCAGTTCCCTGGGGGAAGCCCCTCCTAGTAGGACCTACAGAGGAGGAATAGGCTCGGATGGAGTCCAGCAGGCCTCACTGGGGTTGAGCCTGCTGGACTCATGGGGAATCCAAGACTTCTATTATCTGGAATTTTGTTTAGATGGCAAATGCCATTCTAGTTGACTTTGTTCTGTGTTTCACTAAGACCCTCTCAATGGGGGTTATTTTGAAATGCAAGCTATCCTATTCGGAAAAGCCAATGAGTTAAAAAGAACATTTTAATATGGAAATTCAGTACATTTTGTGAAGTAATCATAGGATGTGGAGAAAGCACATTTGTAATATCCCCTAAGGCAGCAGCCCCACAATGTCTGGATTTGGGCGGGGAGGGCCTAGCGAGGGGATGAAGGTGGAGCGTGATGCCATCGTGACTTCCCATCCTCCCCGGCAACCTGGGGTAGGGATGTGCGCTCCTACACAACAGGTTACAACAAACGTGCGCTACCTCTCACAGTGTCTGAGGTCAGGGTTCTGGGAGTGGCTTAGCTGGATGCTTCCAGCTCAGGGTTCCTGTGCACTCACAGCCAAGCTGCTGGCCGGGGCTTCAGTCACCCGAAGGCCAGACTGGGGTGGGAGAGCGGCTTCTGGTGTTCCCTGCAGGGCTGCCGGCCAGAGGCCTCCGCTCCTCTCCGTGTGGGCTGCTCCACGGGGCTGCTCCAGGCAGGACGGCTGGCTTCCCACAGAGTGCGTGATGAGGGTGTTGGGGGGGGTACAGGGATATATAAAGAGAACGAATGTGCAAAATGGAAGCAGTGTCTTTGATCCCATCATCTCAGAAGTGACATATTGTCACTTGTGCCGTATTCTGTTGGTCACAGGGGCCAAGCCCCGTACAATGGGAGGTGGGCTTATTGGGGCCATCTTAGAGCTACCATGACCTTTGTAGAGCCTTCGTAGAGACCTTTGTACAGAATCCTTCTGTCCTCTGACTATTCGATGAATGAATGTATTGGGAAAATGAGACCATCTTCTTTTCCTCTTTGGCCCCATGAAATGAAAGAAAGGCGGTAATATACTTCTCATTTATGGAGGAGTAAGTAAATGGTGGATGCCCCAAATGTCAAATAATACTCACAGTGAAATGGAATATACTTTGTAAACTTGGAGCTCTTTGTCTATGGCCCTCGTAGCCTCCTGACTATGAGGAGAGCTAGAGCCTCACAGAACTATGAGTAGAATTACGAATGTATCCCTCGAAGCTGGAGGCGAGGATCGGAACACCTTTGCAGAGACAAAGGAGGAGATCAGAATCCTAGGAACGCTGAGACTACCCTCCTCACGTAGTGTTAAATGCTCTGAGTCCTGACAGTACAAACGGTGGAGCAAAGCAAGTAAGGGGTCTAAGCAGGGGTGGACAGAAAGAATCTTGGGTGGAGATGTGTAGAAAATTTACAAGGAAGCCAAGGAGAAAATGGGTCCAAATCATGCTCCTCGGCAAATCGACTTGACTTGAGGTGGTAAATCTAAGGAAAATATCCCGGGAGTTGTTCTTTCTGCTGTTTGCCCAAAACACCGCCTCACCAGTTCAAAGAACTCCCTCTCTGGCCGGTGGCCTGGCCCACCGCAGGCCTCTGCCGTGTCACCGATCCAAGGCAATTGCATCTAATGAGATGGAGGGCCATTGCAGGATAGGATTAGTGATTCTGGGAGATTATGGCCATCCTCAGGCTGTAAGAGGCTTACACACTGGTGAGATCTGTGTAAATGGTATTAACTTCAGCTAATTAGGACCTCTCCAAACCTGAGAAATCTGAATTCCAGAAGCAGAGATGAGAACACTTGGACCAGTTTGCTGAGTTACAAAGCAGCTTACGTTTGCCTGTGGCTGGTGCTTGTTTAAATCCGTAAACTAAAGGTTTTAGCTGAAGATGCTCCATCCAGCTTGGACAGAGCAGCTGTCTACAAAAACTTGGGCTTATCCAGAGAGGTCATTAGGATTTTGATTGTTGGACTGTAATTGTTCAGACGGGGTCCAGACAATTTAAAAATATGCCCACTTTCCAGGAGAACACTGGAGGAAGCAAGGCTGTCTACCATACGACCCCTTTCTGGGTAAGAAAGGCACAGGTGTTTCTTTCCAGAAGTCCAGAGCGTGGGAACGCCACTGGTCCTGATGGTGACATGCAGAGATCTTGCTGTTCTTCGGGTTCCACCTGATGTAAGAACGAAGCTTAACAACCGTCAGGGAATCATCCCCTCTCTTAAGATCAGTTACCTCCAGGTTCTCCCAAACTTTCCTCCACCATCCCAGGGGTTTGCCCGACGTGCAGGAGGCTTCATGTCTCAGGCCCTTACAGGTGTGTAGACACTCCTTGGCCTTTGCTTAGGTCCATGTTCAGCTTCCTTGGATATGCAAGTTTAGGAACTGGTTGCTGTCAAGGCTTGCGTATTCCAATATGTGCCGAGAGGCCCGGCTGCACATCCCCCCAGGAATACGCCTTTAGGTCAGTGTCCTCGGGCTCCCCTCTCTGGATGCCGCTGGTTTACCTCCTGAACTCTCCACCACATGTAGCTAACAGAGGGTGTGGAGAGGAGTCTTGTCCTAACCGGGATTATGGGTGCAAAACTTTGCAACCACATGAAATGCTTTTCTCCAGAAACCTTGCACTTCCCTCTAGCACAAGAAAGTGCACCTGCAATGGACACCCCCCCCTCCCAGAAGCAGGGTTGACTGCTTCATGCTGACTTTTTCTCTCCCAGACTACTCTTAGCTTACTTGCACACAAGTCTAGAGTAGTGGTTAAGAATCCAGCTCTGGGGTCACCCTCCCTGTGTCTGAAGACTGTCTCTCCATGTTTGACCTTGAGTGACTTACTTAACTGCTCTATGTCTGTTTCCTTACCTGAAAAGTGGATATCTGTCATCTATCTATTATCTATCTATCACCTATCTACTTACTATTTGTTTATCATCTAACTATCATCAGCCTTCTATCCATACCTCATAGGTTGTTGTGAGAATTAAACAAGTTACTACATGCAAAGGGCTTAAAACAGTGCCCGGCATGGAGTAAATAACAAATGTTAGTTTTTAGAATTGTCTCGTGGTGCCCTTAAAATTGCCCATTATTGCAACTGATGTTTTCCATCTCCATTTTTCTTGCTTGCCTATATGTCCTGTGTTGCTTTTATCTTTAACTGTGTGTATGAGTTCCTCTGTCTTGTGCTGAAAGGCAGGAAAGGAAATTGGAAATACTGTAAAATTGTTGATTCTGACTCAGTGAGTGGACCTGCATATTTAGGAAAACTCCAACCAAAATCTTAATGCTTTTTCTCTTAGAATCGGACAAGACTCTGAAGTTTATAACATAGAAGTGGTTGCAAATAAAGATCTATTTGTAAGCGAATAGTGGGGTCCCGTGCCATATGAGACCTTGTTCTGGTTGCCCCAGGTAGGATAACTGGAAGGACTTCCAGACTCCGTAGGGTACACTCACACGTGCAATGATAAAGGATGCCACGAGCTGGAGAAAGGGCTGGTGCTCGTAACCACAGAGCTGTGAAGAAAGGTCCGGGTATGGCTACCTTCCCTCCCCTACCCCATTCCCTCTTTCACGGGATGTGCTTTGTGAGAACCTGACAAATACTGCTCGATGTCGGAGGAGACCACATGGAGGTGTGCTGAAGGCATCTTTAAAAATATTTATTTATATATTTGAGAGAGAGAGAGAGAGAGAGAGAGAACGGGAGTGCGTGCATGAGTGGGGGGAGGGGAGATGGAGAGAGAGAAGCCTAAATCAGATTCCCCGCTGAGTGTGGAGCCTGACATGGGGCCCGATCTTGTGACCCCGACATCATGACCTGAGCGGAAATCAAGAGTCAGACACTCAGCCTACCGAATGCCCAGGCGCCCCAGCAAAGGCATCTTGTGTCTCCACGGGTCCAGCTAAAGCAGGTGCACAGCCTCCAACTACGCACCGCCGAGCAGGACGAACATGCGAACACAGAGTGTCTCCTGGGAAGTTCCAAACCTTAGAGAGCCTATGACAAACCATTAGCCAACCCACCTGATGCTTCTCGTGGCCACGGTCAGGATGACGCTCTGAGCACCCCCAGAGGTCAGCAGAGGGTGTCCCTGCCCGGCTCTGAGATAACCCTTCTCTCACACCCTTCCAAGATGTACTTTAAAGCGACAACATTCAAAACATCGTGGGCTGGCGAGGATCTAGACTAATACAAGAATGAAGTATATGTTAAAATCAGTGCTGCTCAGAAGAAGGGCTGAATCATTCAGTGAATTATATCTCAGTATGTTCCAGGCATTTGTTGTTGTTTACTTGGAGCAATTATTTCTATTGTATGATAATAGAAGAGACCTTTAATTTTACCTCTTGGTAGTTTAGGGACTCTTCTGATGGTAATGCAGTAAGATGCCAAGAATACACAGATTTCAGGAAAAAAATATTACTGCATTTTTCTCTCAAATTTTTAAAACTTTACCATCCTCCATGACTCTGGTGGCATAGATGTTGGGGAAGTGGGACACAAAAATCGAAGCAAAAAATATCATATTTTTGGGGGTGCCTGGGTGGCTCAGTGGGTTAAAGCCTCTACCTTTGGCTGGGGTCATGATCTCAGGGTCTGGGGTCGAGCCCCGAGTCGGGCTCTCTGCTCAGCGGGGAGCCTGCTTCCCCCTCTCTCTCTGCCTGCCTCTCTGCCTACTTGTGATCTCTCTCTGTGTCAAATAAATAAAATCTTTTAAAAAATCATATTTTTTGTTTGATTTTAATTTTTCTGGAAAGTCCTTGAAATTTACTAAGGAATCTCTTTTTACTTGACTTTTAGGTATTTTCTTTTTTAATACAAGCCACATGCGTATCTAATCATGGACTTTAACACCAGTATTTCTTACAGTGTCTCTTTTTATACATCAGTGTTTTCATACCATGCTTAAAAATGTCTTTTAAATGCAATTAAAAATGCCTTAAAAATGCAGATTTAAATGTATATATCAACTTCATCTATCTTCTGTGCCTGTCGTGGAATGCTTTCAATTCTGTCTTCTAAACCCAATTCTGGAACAAGACATTTATTGGACCTGAGCATACATATGCTGGGCATCAGAAAATTGTCTATTTTCTCATCGTTATAAACCAATACATTGGCATTTTGCGTTGTAATCTGCTGGCTTGGCCTCCGGAAGCGGGGGTTAGTTTAAACCTGTTCCCTAGTGCTTTTGTTCTATACTCTCCATCCTCCAAAATTGAGAATAAAAGGAACATTTCACAGCACAGGTCAGAAGCAAGATGGTACAAAATGAATTACGGCAAGGACATCTGACGGTTGAGCTAAGGTGTTTTCTGGGTCATTCCTGGTCAGAAAAATCTAACATTCCACAGCAACTCTGTTTATAATAAGATAATTATGTTATTGTATGGTAGTGTTTTGCGTGTGCACTCTGCCTCTGTGTTCTAGTTTTATACTAATGACTAATTCTCAACCAAATATACTTGCACATTTTAATAGTCAAGACACATGTGCAAGGGAAACAGCGTTGTCTATGGATAACTGCAGATGAGGACAGAAACCGATTTCGCCAGCACAAATGCACTCTTTTTCTGCCCTTTATGAATTGGAAAGCTTCGTCAGTGATTGCTTTAAATTATAGGCTCCTAATCTTACCACCTAGTAGTCCCATCATTAGCAAGTCCTTATCTGTTGCCCACTAATTTCCCATTTGTGATGTGTCCATTTTGGAATGAGAGGGGAGCTGCACAAGAGATTCTAAAACAAGAAGAAGAGTCATGATAAAAACTTGAAATGCTCTGGCAAACAAGAGAGCGGCCATGCTCACTCATTTCCACTCGTCTCCTTATCTGCATCACAGCGTCTCTTGAAGACCCCAGCAGTAGCTGGGCTATTTCCAGGATGATGCTGATGTTTCAAAGTAATGCACAAGTTGGGCAGCAACATTGAGTTTGATATAATAAAATGAACAAGTGAACATAGTCAATCTTTAATGTTTTTTTTTTTACAGATTTTATTTATTTATTTGAGAGAGAAAGAGAGAGAGGATGAGGGGGGGGGAAGGTCAGAGTGAGAAGCAGACTCCTAGTGGAGCTGGGAGCCCGATGTGGGGCTCGATCTGGGGACTCTGGGATCATGACTTGAGCCAAAAGCAGCCGCTTAACCAACTGAGCCACCCAGGCACCTTCAGTCTTTAATGTTAAGGGAGATCTTGGCTTCCTTCTTTTCTTAAAGTAAATTATGCAAACCCCTGTGGCTGAGGTGAATGAGACTCTTTAATGTTGTATATGTATGTATATATATTAAATATTATAATGTATATGTAGTTATATACATTGGGCATTTTGAAGAGATGCTGAAAGAATGTTTGCTACTGATACTTGAAATTATATACAGAGTGGTATTTTGGAAATAAGTACCATCTAATCAGCCTGCATTATTAACTCCTCACAATAACCAGTATAACTGTTTAACAGAAGTGAAAGTTTTTCAAGTTCCCTGCTCATTGGCCAGAATTTACTGTCATGGCCATTGTCCTAGTATGCCAAAACGAAAATTGAAATTTTGTTACTAGCAAGAAAGAAAAATGGACGCTGGGTAGAAATTGAAGTTTGAACATGTTTCAAATAAGGAAGGGCTTCAGAACTAGATAATAAAGTAACGTCGAAGAAAATTTTCTGGAATTGAAAATAGAGATGAAACTTGAGTAAGAAAAAACACACTAAGGATCAAGTGTAACACATAAAACCATAGTCATAGGTATATTATTTGGAAAATTGTGGGACATCAAATATAGGGACAAATACCTAAACAGCTACCAAAGGAAAAAGACGGAATGTCTACAAAGGAGTGACAACGGAAATGTCTGCTCTTGAGGGGAAATAAATGTCAAGATAATGAAATGGGTTAGCTATTGTGTTAGGTGAATAAGGGGAATGACTTGAATCAGAAGCTCTTCACGCATCTTCCCAGAAACAGGAGTCAGGAGGGAATGTAAGTCAAGTCACGCACAAGCCCCACCACTCTAATTGCTGGGACGCAAAGAATACCAAAAATTTCAATTGCCTAAAGAAGTAAATGTCAAATTTCAAAAGAGTTTCTATGACAATTACAAGGCATCAGCTGCAGAATATGGGGAGGGGACGGTCCAGAGACCCATGAATAAGAGGAGAGGAGAGTGGGACCCAAAATGACATTTGGTGAAATCACTCTCAGAGAAAGTCTGACATTGAGTCTAAACTGCTCAACCTTGGTCAGAGCCTTGGCTCCAGACGTAGGGATTGGAAAATGTGCAGCCCTGGACTTGGTAGCTTTAGGGAAACACTGTCTCTTGGGGAGAATGAGATCTGCAGGGGAGGTGCCTCTCAGAGATATGTCAGGGGAGAGAGACAAGGAAAATAAAGAATTCGCAGAAACAGAGAAACCAGATGCCCCCTCCCTCTCTTTCCAATACCAAAATCACCATCTGATAAACTTAGCTTTACTAATCTGATGGAGGTGGAAGTTTGTGATGATGAACCCTATCCATGAATGTCTGGGAATGAAAAAAAAATCAAAGCAACTTCATATAAAGCTTCTCTAAGAAAAAGAAAATGCAAATCATAACTTTTCTACTGATAAAAATTCTCCAGCCCTCAAAGCAACCATGAAGCCAAAGAAAACTGATAGAATACTGGAAACAGGAATAAATACTCTTGGGGCGCTTCGCTGGTGCAGTGAGTTAAGCGTCCAACTCTTGATTTCAGTTCAGGTCATGATCTCAGGGTTGTGGAAAGGAGCCTGCATCGGGCTCCATGCCGGGTGTGGTTCCTGCTTAGGATTCTCCCTCTTCACCTGCCCTCTCCCATTTCTAAAAATCCCAAACCTCTCAAACAAGCCTTTGAGATTTTATATATACATTATACGTATATAATATATATACAAAAATTCCGAATATATAATCTAATTATGTATACATATGCAAACTGAATATGTGTATGTATATGTAATCTTGATATACATATGTATACATATAATCTGGATAGATATAATCTGAACATAAATAAACTGAACATACATAATCTGTATATGTCTAAACAGAGTTAATAGAAATCAGGAAAAAATAGAAAAAAAAGACAAAATTCATCGCAGAAGTGAAGAAAAAAGTATTTGGTGTCCTAGGGTGAATCAACTAAAATGAAAATTTAATAAGAACCATTAAAGGAAGACAGAAAAACAAGCAAGAAGATAAACATTATATAAACAGAAGGAAAAATGACTAGAGGGAAAGTGGTTGAAATGGAAGACAGGAAATAGGTATAATCAGAATTCTTGAAGAAATAAAGCAAAATAAAACAAAAGAATGAATATTTAAAATAATTCTCTGAGGCAATCTTCTGGAAAAAAGAGAAAAGGCGTAAATGTATACAGTGAAAGGGGCTCTTGTTTTTCTGGGAAAATTGAACAGAAATGGCTAAATCTGAGACTTAGCCTATTCAAAGAATACATTGAGACTTTCCAAAACAAACTTCCTTAAAGGGTTGTAGGAGCTGGTCAGGCTTGAGAACCACACTGTCCTCCAAGTGTAAGGCTTTGGGGACAGAGTGCGAACATGTAAGAGCTCAGGGCGCACAGTGCTTGTGAGCTCAGGAGACCCCGGCTGGAGGATGACCGACTTCCGGCCGGCGACAGGAACAAAGGACCAACTAGTGCTGATAATTTAATACTTTAACTGATAAGCCAAGATTAAACCAAGAATGTTGGCTCAGGTCATGATCTCAGGGCCCTGGGATCGAGCCCCGCATCGGGCTCTCTGCTCAGCAGGGAGCCTGCTTCCCCCCTCTTTCTCTGCTTGCCTCTCTGCCTACTTGTGATCTCTCTTTCTCTGTCAAATAAATAAACAAAATCTTTAAAAAAAAGAATTTCTGGGGAAAAAAAGAATTTACATCTCAGAATCAATGGAATACATTTAAAGCAGTGACTAGAGGAAAATTCATAGTCTTAAATAAATAGCTACAGCAATAAAAGCACATGAATGAAAATAAATGGATTGAACTAGCAATTTGAAATGCCATTCAAGCACGAACTGAATAGAGAGCAAAGCATGATAAGAAAATAATAAAAATAAAGGAAAAAAACCTAATGAGGTACAGAACAGAAAAATATTAGATCAAATTAATAACTCAAAATTTTGGTTCTTTGAAGATATTTTTGAAGGTATTTTAAAAAAAGAAAATCTACTATCCAATTTCATTAAGATGAAGAAGAAAACACAAATATATGAAATATCTATCGATAACAGGGAAAATTTGAAACAACAACCCCATTTTTACAAGACTGTGCAAATGCATTTGAAAACCAGTGAAATTAACAATCTCTTAGGAAAATAATATTGACCCAAGTTGATCCCATTACAAATAAAAAACTTTCACCAGTTTCCACAGAAGAAGTAAAAAGTTATCAAGGCATCATCAACCCACAAAATTCACCAGTCCCAGATGCTATCGCAGAGGGGTTCTACCAAATATTAAAAGACCAGATAATCCCAAAGTTAAAAACATTGTTGCAGACCATAGAAAATGAATCAAGACTTTTAAATTCATTTTATGAAACAATATTAGATACAAATAAATACACCAAAAATAAAATGTAGACTGTTGTTACTTGTTAATATCAATGCAAAAACAGAGTATTAGCAAATATTGAAAAACCACATTAAGAAAAGAAGAACATCATGACTAAGTGGAATTTATACCATGAGTGTAAATCTGATTTAGCACAAGGAAATCTATTAATATATTCTCCATGCTACTGGGTCTAAGAAAAAAAATAATCATATGATTGTTTCCAAGTGAATTTAAAAACACTTTGGCAAAATTCATCTGACCTATTAAAAACTTCCAAGAAAATAGGTACAGATGGATACATTTTTAACATTATAGCATATAGATACCTCAGTATTAAGGTTAGACTCCTGTTGGGGAGAAGAGGGGCATTGTCTTCACCGTCAGGAACAAAGCAAGGATATTAAGCTTGTTATGAAATCTGATGCAAGTTAGCAAGGGATTATAATTAGGGCATGAAACATAGAATAAAAGGGAGACTGTTACTAATAGCTGATATGATGGCTTGCCCCACATGCCCTAGAAAGGCAGCAATAAAACCAATTCAAACCATAAAAGAATCCATTGGGGTAGTAGGAACTGAACTTTACACACAAAAATCAATAACGGTCTTATGTACAAAAAATAACCAATTACAGAATAATGAAGGAGAAAACCCCATTTATAACAGGAGCAAAACAAGTCATATGTTTAGGAATCAATTTAATAACTTAAGTGGATTAAATGTCCTATTAAAAGACAAATTTTCTCAGAATAAAGAAATCTAGCTGCATGCTATTTACAAGAGCTATGTACCTAAAGCATGAGGATCTAGTAGGGCCAAAAACATAGAAAGGGCAAAAGAGAAACCACAAAGGCATTATTTTAAAGAGAGCTATATTAGCTAACTCAGAAAAAAGAGGGGGAAAAGCATGAAGGATAAAGAAGAAAAAGTCTTAATGATAAAAGCAATAATTAATCAAGAAGCTACAAAAATCATGTCCTTTCCCACCTAACCCTGTGTCCTCAAAATAGTCAAAGCAATAGAAAAAGGGTGGATTGTTAAACTCAGGACAAATCTGGCTGCATAGCAGGTATTTTAATAAACTTACGGAAGAAATTGATAGAACGTTGCCCACTGCGTAAATTGAATCCTTTAGTCCCCATGATAATCCTCTGAGGTGGATAGGAATTTATCTTCAGGGGAGGAAACTAGGGGCACAGAGCAGTTAAGTAACTTGCCCAAGGACACACAGCTAGTAAGTGGTGGACCCAGAAATCAAAACTTGGCAATCTGGCCCCAGAACCTGTGCGCTTTAGCTCTGAAGGTGGAAGGAAAAAACTAGCGGATTAGATGGGACTTAACTTGCCTTAGAAGAGCTTACTTGCAGGAGTTGGGTTCGCAGTTTGCCATTTGTAAAATACAGCTGACCCTCGAGTAATGCGAGGTCAGGGGCAATGACCCCCCACTACCACCGGGCCGCGGAATTGAAAATTCACATATAAAATTCACATATACAAAACGTAACTACTAGTAACCTATGGCAAGTGGGAGCCTTACTGATGACATAAACAGTCGATGAGTACCTGTTGCACCTTCTCTGTGTTATATACTACAGTCTCACAATAAAGGGAACTAGGAAGAAGTGTAATTAAGAAAATGGATGTGATTTGAAGTTTGGGTTCGAGAGTGAACGGCCGAGAATTCTTGAGACGTTTTTGGTGCACAAAAAGGCGATTTTATCGTAGCATGGGGACAGGAGACAGGACCCGCGGGTGGGAAGAGTTGCACTGGGAATGGGAGGAGGGACTGATTATATACTTTGTAATTAGTGTGGTTGGGGACAGTTTAAGTCTCGCAGGAATTTGGAAGCAAGGTTTTTAGGACCCGAGGGACCGGGTGCTGTGAAGATAAGGTTACTCCTAGTCTCTAGTAAAACACCAACGTCAAGGCAACATGGGTTCTCGAGGAACACCACGCTCTGCGTGTTCCAGGGAGCATTAAGTGGGCTGCAAGCTCTAAGGAGATTTAATTTAAGCCAGATTTTTCTTGCCTTTGTTTTCCTCATCAAAAATCTAATCCTAGGTTGGAAGTTATCTTGAAAAGCCTTATTCCTCAGCGTTGGCCAGGTGTGAGTGTATTTATGCTCATCCACAGCTGGCTGGAATTTTAACTGGTACCATCTCTCTGAAAAGAAAAGTTTGTATCCAAACGCTTTTATAAAGCCCACGTAATTATGACCATAAGGGCTACTTCAGACATCTGCATGGTGCTAATGAGGAGTATTTATTGAGTTTTTATGATGTGCCAGGCCCCGTTCTGAGCAGTTTAACCACAACTGTCGCAGGTTACCTGTGGGCACGTGGGGCGCACCTGCAGTGCAGCTCCTTCTTGCGGGCATCGAGAGGCACAGCCAGGACCCTCTCTGAGGATGCAGGGAGAATGGGAGCTCATAGTCTCCATATTCTCCTGTTCCAAGTTTCCCAGACTGGCTAAGGAAGGAGACACCAAATCATAGGGAGATTTCTGGAGTCTCCCCACTGCTCTTAAGTCCCAGGCAACCACAAGACTCAAAATTATCTCCATGCTAAGTAAGGCGGACAGTGACCACAGAGGACCTGAAAGCACTGAGCTTGGGAGGGATTTGGGGGCTGCTGTGGGTGCCCCCCCAGAACCCCTGGCTGGACCTGCCAGGGGGTAAGACAGCTCAGGCAAGACCGCTCATTCCCGCACCTTCCAAGGGACACATGCTCCGGAACAATGGATTAACCGATGGATTGCTTTGCTTACTCCTAATCGTCACTCAATGTCTACTCTTGTATTGCGAGCAAAGCAGATTATGTAAAAGAATAAAGAACACAACCGTAGCTTGGTGTGGTCCGATCCAGCACGGTCGACCGATGTGTGCAGCTCTGCGTTTAAGCTGCCCCATGGAGAGGCAGCTGGGGCACGGTATTTTCTCACTCAGGTTGTGTTTGTGTTTTCTTGGGTTGACATCTCAAGTTCACTGTGTAAGGGTTGCATTTAGAAATACAAAGACAACGATTTATTTTTCAAAAAAGATTTTATTTATTCATCTGTTTGCCAGAGTGGGCGGGAGAGAGAACAAGCAGGGGGAGCAGCGGAGGGAGAGGGAGAAGCAGGCTCCCCGCTGAGCAGGGGGCCCCATGTGGGGCTCGATCCCAGGACCCCTGGAATTGCGACCTGGGCCGAAGGCACACACTCTACTGACTGAGCCACCCAGGTGTCCCCAGAAAATAATTTGAAATGCACTTTTACATTTTACATTTTATTTTTCAGGTCAGCAAAAGAATTATGAAATTATATGGCATAGAGAAAAGGAAAAGAAGAAATAAACAGAAAATCCTCAGCCCTGGTTTACCTCTCTGTTGGAATATTTGACCTCATTTGAAAACTGCTTTTGGACTTAGGGGGAGGTCTCTTTGTCTGACCAGTGGTCCTACTGACAATTGGAAACCAAATTATTGTGTTCTTGGAACATCTGCGCCAAAGGGGCTGGCCTTGGTTCTCTACTAGATATTCTTCCACCAACTGGGAAGTGGGATTATATGGCAGTTAGCGTCCAAAAAATCAACTCATGAATTAAAAAAAAGAATAAAATAGATATTTAATAAAATCATCTACTTAATTCATAACCCAGTGGTTTAGATTTCAAATTTCCAATTAAACTTCAAATCAATTTATTAATTCAATAAATATACCAACTGCTGTCCTGGGATATGGGGATCACTATGGATAGAGGGTGGGTTAGGCCAGTGAGGAGTACGTGGTCCAGCAATTTCTCTGAAAATGTATTGCACCATTGATTCAAATGCTGGCGTATCCGGAGATGAGAAAACATACAGTTCTTCAGAGAGGACATGATTTCCATGGATACTAAATAGGTTCATTGCTGGGCTTATTCAGAACATATAGATTTCCATTGGGTGATCCTCAGTAGATATTTTTCAGAAGTGCTGAGAAGTTCATTGACTTTCTTAGAAACTGTGCCCTCCGGGTGTCCATCATATTTTGAATTTTAAGTACCAAGGGCCAGTCCTTCAGAATTTCTCCCTATGCCGTTCCTTACCGGGGGAGGGGGGGGGGCTCTGGTCTCACTGGGCTCACTGGAGGGGTCAGCAGTTCTAGCTGATACATTGTAATTTTACTGTAGCAGGAACTCGAATGTGGATTTCAGGCGGCGTCTACATTTCACCAAGCACCTTCTGATGGCATTCGAGCTCTAACATACCGCTCTCTGGTGTGTTTTCTCCCCCTTACAATTCTGGTCTCCATGCGCCAATCCCCTCTTCTTTTTTTTTTTTTTTAAAGATTTTATTTATCCATTTATTAGGGAAGAGAGAGAGTGAGAGAGAGCATGAGAAGGGAGAAAGTCAGAGTGAGAAGCGGACTCCCCATGGAGCTGGGAGCCCGATGTGGGACTCGATCCCAGGACTCCGGGATCATGACCTGAGCTGAAGGCAGTCGCTCAACCAACTGCGCCACCCAGGGGCCCGACCCCCTCTTCTTTTAAGAAGAAAAATATTACCCATATATTTTTTTAAAAGAGGAAGCAAGAAAGAAAACTCCCCAGAGCAAAGACAGCCCTCTCTTGAGATGTTCAGGGGAGGGAGACAGTGTTTAGAAAGCTGTTCAAGCTTTCCTTTTACAGACGGCTCACTGCCTTCAAAATGCCACGATCATATGGCAGCTTTTATAAGTAAAAGAGAGAATGCGATACCTTGGCAGAGACTGGGGAGTGTTTTCATTCACCGATGATGAATCTGCTGGGCTCATTGTTGATAAAAATTAGTGGGCTTTCCTTTAAAGGATGTCCAGGTAGTTTCTGTACAGAAGCGGATCTTTGATCCTTTCCACTTTATGAAAGCACACAGTTAAAGGATTTCTCTGGCCTTGGAAGCCTTCCATGGATGGCCAAGGCTATGAGGAGCTAAGAAGCGACACAGAGGATCCCAGTCACGGTGCTGTCTGTGGTGGCTGAGGCCTCCCTGTGCCACCCTGCCCAGGACCTTCTGAAGCGGGCTGGGCCATTAAGACCAGGGGACCTCCACCATCACTGTGGCTCACCCCCTTCTACTGCAGCTGGGGCTGCCTCTTGCTCCTTAGGCAAGCCCAGAAGGGAAACTTTTCCCTCACTTTTGTGTCTCACCCCGATGTTTGGGGCTCCTGATGGGTCATTCACTCACCGAGCAAGTACTTGTTTATGCACCTGCCATGGGCTAGGCAGGCACTCTTCAAGGGTTTGAGGTGCACCAGTGAAGGTACAGACTGCGACCTCCACCCTGACAGAGCCTTCCGAGACAGTGGGACTAAGGCATCCAGGGTGTGGAACAGAGGCTGGAGTGGAGGATGGGGTGGGAAGCCAAGGGAAGAGACAATACGAGGGTCCTGGATGCCCCGGGCAGTGGGGGGGGATGGTCCGTGCTGGGGCAGGAACGGGGGACCCCAGTTGCCCTTCTGCCTACTTGACTGTTTTGCCAGAGCCTGTCTGGTGTTGGGTGAGCCAGGAAGCCAGGAATAAGAGCCAGAAGGTAAGACACAGGAAGGCCAGGCTGTAAGTCATGGGTGATAAGGCAGCCATGATAAGCTGCCGTGATAAGCCTTTCACTAGAGCTGTGGGATCGACAGCCGTGGGGGGCCCTCTCCTTTTTGGTAGGAAATCCATCTTCCAGCGCCTGGGCATTCTTTCCACTTGTTCCGAAGAGTGCATTTGTACTTCATGAGTTCTGTCCTTCAAGGAAGAGGCTGAATTAATGAATCGATAATGTTTCTCCTGGCTTCAGAAAATAAAGTTTGCGCATATGATATTTCAGCGCATCGGGCATTTATGGGGATTACAGTCAGAACCTTTCTAATCGGTAGTTCAAAAGTAGTCTAGTGATTTTTAACTCTGGCAAAAATAGATTTTTCTGGAGACACGTAACGGGAAACTGGATAAAGCCTCTCTCATCTGTTCTAGACAAGCATCTGACACACTTTCAAGCTGGTTTTGGGGGAGGCCAATGTTGGCTGAAAGCACGGCACACCCCACTGTGGGAAATATGGGGGGACCCAAGGGGCAAAGTCAGACCTAATGCCAACACTTCTATCACGGCCAAAGCTGTGCCTCCCAAGTACTGTTTGGGGAAGAAAGGTGATCAGTCTGGTGAAGACCCAGCCTACGCTCAGTTTTTCTGAGCTGCTTTTGAGGAAAAGCATTTTCATAAAAAATGTCAATTTTTTGTCTTTTTGTCAATCAATGTCTCCCTCTGATTACAGGACAGTAAATTAGCTGTACCTTTCTTCCTCCCGCCTCTCCCCTCTCTCTTTCTATCTTTCTCTCTCACATCATGGAGTTAGGTGTTGACATTTTAAACTTAGGTAATGATCATTCAAATTCCTTAGCATGAGAGGGATAGATAGATATGACTGAATCAGATTTTGGTGGCAAAAACTCTGTCTAATTGAATACTAGTTTTCAATGCATATAACTTGAGGATCTAAAATAATTCAGTAATAATTTACTGAACATGTAGTCATGCAGCACTTACCAAAGTCCTACAACAGGGGAGGGGCCCCTGGTCAGGCCCTCAGATTAACAAGATGACTGAGAGTCTGTCCCTCTTCTCTACAATCTCAACATCCAGTCAGGGAGCCAGGCATGTCTGTAAATGGTTTTATTCCATTTCAGATGAATGATAAGTAAAGCACAATGTAATACTGAGGATCAAGAAAGGAGATGCCAGGTTTATCTGTGGAGATATATCTGTATCTATATCTATATCTATATCTATATCTATATCTATATCTGTATCTATATCTATGCCTATACCTCTATCTATCTATCTATCTATCTATCTATCTATCTATCTATCTAATCTTTGGAATAGCTTCTTAAGAAACGGGAATTGGAGAGATCATTTGAAAGAGGTTTGAAATTAAGAAGGATACTTCATGCAGAAGAAACAATGTACATGAAGAAAAAGGACCGATTATGTTAAGGGGAATAGAACTCCATCAACTTGTGGGGCTTCTAAAGGCCAGGCTGAAAGTTTGAGATAGAAATCTACTGAGTATTTTCAGGGTGCCTGGGTTAAGCGTGGCTTAGTGGGTTAAGCGTCAGCTCAGGTCATGATCCCAGGGCCCTGGAATCGAGTCCCGCATCAGGCTTTCTGCTCAGTGGGGAGTCTGCTTCCCTTTTTTCCTCTGCCCTTATCACTCGTCTCATGCTTGCTCTCTCTCTCTACCTCAAATAAATAAATACGAATTTAAAAAAAAGTGAAGGTTTGAGGGGCACCTGGGTGGCTCAGTGGGTTAAAGCCTCTGCCTTCGGCTCAGGTCATGATCTCAGGGCCCTGGGATCGAGCCCTGCGTCAGGCTCTCTGCTTTGCGGGCAGCTTGCTTCCCCCCGTCTCTGCCTGCCTCTCTGCCTACTTGTGATCTCTCTCTGTCAAATAAATAAATAAAATCTTTAAAAAAAAGTTTGGGTTTTTAAAAAAAGAATACTAAATATTTTATAACAGAGGTGCCACTCCTTGCTCTGTATGTATGAAAACATGACGGTCGTGACAGATTTGGAAAAGGCAAGCTGGTCAGAGAGGGGCTCCAGGTTCAGCTTCAAGTGCGGGCAGCAGTCCCACAGGAATGGACGCGAGGCAGTGGACTTCATTATTGTTTAGAGCTGCATTTGAGAGGCTTTAATGACACATCTGAATAGGAGTCATGTCTTATATGTCTGTGGGGATTATGTGGTAGATTCTACTTAGAGATGGTTGTCTTTCAGGGTTTGAAAAATCCCACATCAAGATGTTAACCAGGCAAATCAGAACGCGTTTTTGCAGCACATCGGCGGGATCAGAGCTACAGGCAGGGGTCTGCGCGTCACCAGTACGGGAGCACCTGCAGCGGGGAGTGGAGGGCACATGGCCGATGGAGGGTCTGTGGGGCGGGAAGGGAAGAGAGTGAGCTCCAAGGTGAGTAAAAGCTACAGCAATGTCAATGGCAGCACCACCACGGTCCCACTACCCACGGCTGTGGAAGCGAGCTTCCGACATGGCTCTGAAAGATTCTCAGCCCCTGCCTGGTGTTCGCATTCATGCCAGGTCCAACAGTGACCCCTACCCACCCCCAGTCACGTCCATCAGAATCACAGAACGTGACCTTGTTTGGAAAAAGGGTCTTGCAGATGTAATTGAGTTAAGATGAGGTCATACTGCATTGGGATGGTCTCTAAATCCAAGGCTGGTGTCTGTGTCAGGAGATGGAGGTTTGTAGACACAGCTGTCGCACAGAAGGCCGTGTGAAGATGGGAACAGAGATCAGGCCGTGTGTCTACAAACCAATGATGGCTGAGAATTGCCAGCGACCACCAGAAACTGGGAGAGAGGCGAGGAAGAGCTCCTCCCTTCCGGCAGGAGGAAGCAAGGTGATACCTTGATTTGGGACTTCGCGCCTGCAGAGCTGAGAGAGAACGTGATTGTAAGCCACCCGACTTGTGCTGTGCCGTTTTCTCCCCTGCCGGACAGGGCTGGCCTGCCTGGCCGGTGGGACACTGCCGGCATGACCACATGTGGCTCCCATCTTGTTGTCTCGTGCGTGGGGCTCTCCACTGTGTCTAAGGACACACACACAGCCAGGGGGAGAGGTTCGTGTGGTGAGGAACTGCAGCCTCAGTGACCACCTGCACAGTCTTGCTGGATCTGAGGACAGCCCCCCGTCCCCAAGCAGACCTGATGGTTGTAGCCCCTCGGGGCATCCTGACTACAGGCTCCTGACCCTGACCTGCCCCCCGCTGAGCTGACCCCCGATTCCTGCCCCATGGAAATTGTGTGAGATACTAAAGTTTATTTTTTTGAACGGCTAAGTTTTGGGGGTAACTTGTTTTATGCGAATACCAAAAGATTTCCTGTTTGGGAGCGTCCTGGCTACAGTTGAACCAGGGTGTGTGGGCTGTGACTGAGTAACTTGCATTTTCCTTCCAGCCTACAGAAGTTTGGCTCCTGAGACTTTTTCAAGACCTACCCAGTAACCATGGATTTTTTAGACCAGGATCATGGTTTCTTAGGCTGCACCCTTCTCTCTGAAACTGGGCTTCTGACCTGTTTGGTTTTGGTCAGCTGTGTGGGGGAATGACCACACCCCAGTTCATTGCGGGATAGCCTTTTATCTTTGCTTCCTCGGGCCATGCTTCCTGGTGGACCAGAGGCTCAGGGGTGGAGTCCGGTGTTGAACCTGCATCCAGGTCACTGGTCAGCTGAGGAGTCTTATTAGCCTTTGTTGCTCAAAGCTCTAATTGGTCTTACTCGCTTCCGTTTTAGGCCAGAAGCACTAGGCTTTTCTAACCAAACTTCCTTAGCTTTGAATGTTCTGTTTCCTTTAATTTCTTCTCGAAAACCATCAATGTGTTTCCCAAGCTTATTTCCTACCTTGCTAATGGCAGACCAAAGCATCCCCAAACACCGTGGGGGCTCTTACTCCCTCCTGACCCACTGTGCTCCCCTGACCACGTTTGCTCAGGACACAGTTTCACCAAATATTTTGCCGTGGCACGAACCGATTCTCTAGTGTTCCTGGCTGCCCACGGCCCGCCTGCTAAAACAATGCCACGTGGTTTAGGGTTTAATTAGCGCAGCACCCCGCTTCAAGATAACAACTCCTGTATTGGCTACTGTAGGGTGATTGCTATAAAAATCAAATGCCCAAGTTCTGTTGGTTTAACAGAGAAAAGTAGAGAGCAGATGACATCTAATTACCTGGAATATCTCTGACCTTAAAATCTACACTGAACTTGCGAGAGGAAGTAAAGCACGAGCCCATTAAAGCTACCTCTACACTGTAAAAAACAAGCTGATTTAGCTAAGTTGATCAGTTTTCCAGGCAGCCTGGTACAGATGAGAAGAATGCAGGCTTTGGCTTCAGGCACATTTGGGTGAGAATCCCAGATCTGCTTCTCCAGCTGGGAGACCCTATTGGAGTCTCTAGCTCTCCATCTTTAAAATGTAGCAATCCCACTACTGATTTTGTGAAGGTTTGATAGAATTAGGTAAAATAATACATGGACATCTTACACACAGTGCCTAGATCATAACAAAATATACAGTCATAGCTACTTTATTCGTTTTTAAAAGACAGGGTCCAAGCAGTGGATGATTGCGGCCACAGCAGAACCTCCACGGGGCTTGAGGTTTCCTAATCCCCTTCACCCACAGGCTCGAGTGAAGCCGATGAACATGGGGAAAGTGGTCCTCCAGTCAAGGAAGACTTTTATACTTTTGTAAGTCAAGTAAATAGAGCATTTGGATGGAAAGGCTGAGTAGTTAGAAGAGATTTTTTCCGTGTTCTTTCATGATTTCTTTGCCACTTAGAATCATCTTTTTGGTATTCCTCTTCCTCAGAGGTGATGCTGAGGCATGGGCCAAGATTCTCCCAACGTGGAAGAAAGTACTTCTTCTGCTCTGATTTCTACGAACTCTGAGTTACAAAGCCAGCTAGTTGCAACCCAGGGGACCTAGGTGAGACTAAGCCTGGGGTAGGCTATGCGAGCTCTCGTTTTGTCCGAGCTTCACTGGAGGAAACCCCAAAACTTCTTGCTGATAGCACACTAGGAGTGTTTATGGAGCTTTGAGGCTGAATTTCTAGTAATCACCCATGTGCTGTTTTTCTTTTTCTTTTTTTTTTCTTTCTGGAGTGCCTGTCTTGATACGTGCCCATAAACCAGCAGAGAATGCATTTTTAGAAATTCTGATTCTTGGTTCTCTTCCCAGAAGAGAGAGCATAATAGTGATAAGAGGACAAACCAAGTAAGTAAAGAAGACTTCCACCTGGAACTGTATTTTGTTCCCTTTCTAGTTTGTATTGTTTATCTCTTTCTCTCTTTCAATCAATCATCTATCATCTCTTATTTTAGTAAATGTTGGGAAGCACTCATCATTTCTAACCTACGTATGGGTACTGCTTCATAAAGTACTGCTTTCAGCACTATAAATGGTTTCAGAATGTCTTCTGGGAGTTTGTTCACATCATCTTGAGTATAGTTTGCTTTGAGCAGTTTCTAAATATGACTCACTGTTGGAGTCAATCGATTGTTGAACCTCTTTTCTTATCATTATCTGGGCAGCCATTATGTTACTGTGGTAATGTGGTTACGTCTAATTCTGGGCTGTGCACTCAATAATGTTTTGAGGTATGAGGAACAATTAAATACAAAGCAAAAATACTAATTTCATAACAGGGCATTAACTAATCACGTTCTTTCTCAGTAATACAAATATTTTTATGATGTTACTTGCTCTCTATTCTAATTTTAAAAGGAATTTAATTTCATCATAGAATCTAATAGAAATAGGAAAAATTGAGGGAAACTTTATAAATCGTTACCTAAAAATAATTACGGGTACATTTCTATATTTGTTTCCAGCAATTTTTTTCTATACAAGTACACATATATAAACTCCTGTTTATATGGCGAAAAGATTTGCTTATATAAATATGGATATAGAGAACAAAATTGGGGTAACCCTCTATGTGATGTATTGTGTGTGACAGAGTTATGAAACATTTTTGACTTAACATGATAAAATGAGCATTTTTAGATGTTAGTAAATAAATAAATATTTAAAAGATTTTATTTATTTATTCATGAAAGAGAGAGAGAAGGAAGAAGGCAGAGGCAGAGGGAGAAGCAGGCTCTCCAAGGAGCAGGGAGCCCGAGGCGGAGCTCGATCCCAGGACTCTGGGATCATGACCTGAGCCAAAGGCAGACACTTAACTGACTGAGCCACATAGGGGCTCTTGTTAGTAAATATATTTTAAAAGATAACCTAAAGGAGTCACCTAAAATCTCAGTATAAATTTGCGTTTTAGCCACTCTCCCATTACTGGTGCTTTGTTTTTTTGTTACAAATAATGCTGTAAATGATACTTATTATTATAATTTCTTTGTAACAAATTCCTGGAAGTAGAATTACTGATTCCAAGGGTACAATCTTTTAAAAAAAACCTGTGCTGATTTGCATTCTTACCAATAATGCATATTCACAAAATAACTGCTTGAAAATCTTTACTAAGATTAGAGATAAATATACTATAATGTATCATTGTTTCAAGTTGTGGTTCTATAATTTCTAATAAGATGGAATTTCCCCATACTTTTATCAGATATTTGTATTTCTTTACACTGGTAGAAAAAAAGAAAAACAAGGCAGAAGGTAGGTGGGGTGGAAGAGGAGAACCGGAGCACCACAAGGAGTTTTCAAGTCAGGGGCCGCAGGGAGGGAGGGAATCAGAACAACTCTGCAGCAGTGCATGCTGGGATTTGTGGTCGGTCTTGCGCTTGGTTGGGAATATTAGGAGGATCCACCATAGAAGACCCAACAGAGCCCAACTGGATGAATGTCTACTGAACTCTAGGACAGTGGGATAGAAATTAGGCCCATAGACTTGTCCTACACCTGAATATCCAAGAATTTTGATTGTCATCCAAGTGGATGGGGAATGGGTCCAAAGCAAGGCATATACATATCTCGCCTACTGGTTAAAAAAAAAATAAAAAAAATTTCTTCTTAGAGCTTGACTTATTTTAACAACAAATAAACAAAGTATTCTGTGGAAAACCAAAAGGGAAAGTGAGTAATATCTTGAGTCATAGAGAGAATTTAACATAACTTTCAATTGCTTTACTGCAGGAATAAGAAGAAAAATGTAGAAAACTGCTTGAAATCCTTAATAGGTTGTAAGATAGAATGAACTCTAAGAAACACAGAAGAAGAGAAGAGAGAGGATAAAAACTCAGCAGGAAGGAATAAATATAGAGATGTATGAGGGAAGAAAGGACTATAGTGAAATTAAAAAAACACTACAGTATACTTAAGTCAGTGTGAAAGATTCATCTACAAAATGATGACTGTATTTTGGAGTGGGAAGTGAGAAGACATTCATTCCTCAAGCCACAGAGTGATTTTTCTTTCTTTTAAAAAGATAGACTCTATTTCTTAGAGCAGTTTTAGGTTCATGGCAAAATTACCCAGGAAGTGCCGAGAGGTCCTGTGTATTCCCTGCCCCCACGCATGCCCAGCTTTCCCAATATGCTATTTTTCTTCTTAGTTACAAGAGCTTGAAAAGATTCTGGAAGTACTGAAGTATGAATAGTCGACATTCAAAGGCGCAAAAACTTAAGGTGCCCTCCATCATTCCCTCTGTACCCAGTTTCAGAAGACAGTTGTGCCATAGTCAACAAATTTTGAACTAAATGCCTATTACCCAAGAAATGTGTGCCCAGAGAAGTTGTCTTTTAGGCAGAAAGGCATTTAAAACATGTCTATATATATGAGAACTGGAAAAATATACTGCAAATTTGCTCTTCTGAGGGGAAAAGGAATACTTTGAAAACATATCAAGATGTATTGAAGCTTGAGCAAAATATTCATGGATTAAAAGGGCTGGCAAGGCTTCCCTTCCTCATTTTCACTACAGATCCTGGCAACAGTGGCACCGTGTGGGCTAGCAGGCACTGCAGGTGGACCCAAGCTTCCCTCCGTGGGCACACACATGTTGGCTCTTCTCACAAGAAGCCCCCTACCCCAGCCACACCCCCCACAGAAGCAATCTCCTGCTTAGCTTCATATGCACTTAATATGGTTGCTATTTTTCTCTACTGAAACTTAATTTTAGGTGCACCTGGGTGGCTCAGTGGGTTAAAGCCTCTGCCTTTGGCTCAGGTCATGATCTCAGGGTCCTGGGATCGAGCCCCGCATTGGGCTCTCTGCTCGGCGGGGAGCCTGCTTCCCCCCCTCCCCGCCTGCCTCTCTGCCTACTGTGATCTCTCTGTCCAATAAATAAATAAAATCTTAAAAAAAAAGAAACTTAATTTTGGTAAAATAGTTCCCTTGTTTGGACTCTGAGAATAGAGAATTAAAAAGTCAACAACAAGAATCTATTTTAAAGTGTATGATGCTATTTCTATTATATAGAGTCTCCCTTTTCTTAATTTCGTCCCTAGGATTATTTAAAATCTCTCCTTTAGTGACAATCAAAATATTCTCAAGGTTCATTAATTTAGGATTCTTTCAACATGTATTATTTATTGATTGTCTTGCACCAAGTTCCTGGGCTGGGCACTGGGGATAAAATGATGGTAAAACACAAACATGCCCTCTGTCTTTGAATCAAAGAGATATAGACCAAAACACATCATAAACTGTCAAAGACAAAGAGAAACTTAGAGCAGCAAGAAAAAAAGCAAGTCGTCACCTAGCCTCAAAAATATTAACATCTAGGGGTGTCTGGGTGGCTCAGTAGGTTAAGTGTCTGCCTTCGGCTCAGGTCATGATTCCAGGGTCATGGATCGAGCCCTGCATCGGGCTCTTTGCTCAGCGGGGAGTCTGCTTAAGGGACTCTCTCTCTCCTTCTCCCTCTGCCCCTCCCCTTGCTCTAGTCCTTTCTCTCAAATAAATAAATATATATATTTTTAAAATAAAAAGTAAATAAAAGGAAAAAAGATCTCAAATCACTAACCTAGCTTTCTATCTGAAGAAAATAGAAAAATATGAGAAAAGGTAAAAAAAAAAAGCAGCTGTAAGAAGAATATAATAAAGATTAGTGTGGAAATAATGAAATAAGGAATAGAAAGCAATAGAGAAAAATCAACTAAACAAAAAAGTTTGTTCTTTGACAAACCTTTAGCTAGACTGACCAAGAAAAAAAGAGACAATACTCAAGTTATTAAAATAAAGAATGAAAAAGGGGACAACACTACCAACTTTATAGAAATAAAAAGGACTATAGGGAATGCTATGAACAATTGTGCCCCCAAGGAATTATATAACCTAGATGAAAGGGCCAAATTCCCAGAAATACATAGACTTTCTTTTTTTTTTTTTTTTAAAGATTTTATTTATTTGACAGAGAGAGAGATCACAGGTAGGCAGAGAGGCAGGCAGAGAGAGAGGGGGGAATCAGGCTTTCCGGTGAGCAGAGAGCCCAATGTGGGGCTCGATCCCAGGACCCTGGGATCATGACCTGAGCCGGAGGCAGAGGCTTTAACCCAACGAGCCACCCAGGTGTCCTAATACATAGACTTTCAAAAGGGACTCATGAAGGAAGAAAAAAATATGAATAGCTATTCAACAGGTGAAGACATTCTTTTAATGTCTTTTTTGTGTTATTTTCTAATGTACCATTAATTCCCTTATTTCTTCTCCTGTATTTCTTTTTATTTTAAAGGTTTTATTTATTTATTTGACAGAGAGAGAGGGCTCAAAAGTAGGCAGAGAGGCAGGCAGAGAGAGAAGAGGAAGCAGGCTCCCCGCTGAGCAGAGAGCTGATGCGGGGCTGGATCCCAGGACCCTGAGATCATGACCTGAGCAGAAAGCAGAGGCTCAACCCACTGAGTCACCCAGGCACCCCTCTTCTCCTATATTTCTTGAACTAAATTTATTCCCTGCAATTACAATTAATACTTTAAATTATAACCATTTAATTTTTATTAGTATCAACTTAATTTCAGTAGTACACAAAAATTTTGCTCCTTTTCAGCTTTACTCTTTCCCCTTCATTATGCTATTATTGTACATATCGCAACTTTACACACATACAATCCATCAACACAATTTTTCTAGTATTGCTTTATGTAGTTTTCCTTCAGCTAAGGGGATGAAAGCATTACAAAGACTGTTTATGCCGTCTTTATATTTACCTATATTGTTACCTGTACCAGCGTTCTTTCTTCATGTGGATTGAGTTTCTGTACATTGTCCTTGCATTTCAGTCTATATATATATATCTCTCCAGCAAAACATACATACCAATAAAACATAACCAAATATAAAACCAAATATGTATAAAAAACCAAATATATACACAAATAATATATATATTTTGTAATATATAATAAAAATATATATCTATTTTAAATATGTTTATTTATTTGAGAGAATGAGAGCATGAGTGGTGGGGAGAGGCAGAGGGAGAGGGGGAAGCAGACTCCCCACTGAGCAGGGAGCCAGTTGTGGTTTGATCCCAGGACCCAGGCTGAAGGCAGACACTTAACCAACTGAGCCACCCAGGCACCCCTAGATGTTACTATTTTTAAGGATAGGTGGCAACTTATTTCTTTCTTGTTGATTTAAGTTTCTTTCTTTGTCTCTGATGGTTTATGATATAGCTTGGTCTAAACCTCTTTGAATTTTTCCTCTTTGGATTTGATTGAGCTTCTCTGATGTGCAGATTAACGTTTTTAACAAGTCAAATTTGGGAAGTTTTCAGACACTATTTAAATGTTCTGTTTGCGGGGCGCCTGGGTGGTTCAGTGGGTTAAAGCCTCTGCCTTCGGCTCAGGTCATGATCTCAGGGTCCTGGGATTGAGCCCCGCATCGGGCTCTCTGCTCGGCGGGTAGGCTGCTTCCCAATCTCTCTCTCTGTCTGCCTCTCTGCCTACTTGTGATCTCTCTCTCTGTCAAATAAATAAATAAAATCTTAAAAAAATAAATATAAATGTTCTGTTTGCCCACTTCCTTCCCCTTCTCTTTCTGGGACTCCCATTATGTATATGTTGGCCCAGCTGATGGGCCCATAGGTCTCTGAGGCTCCGTTAATTTTTTTTCATTCTTTTTTATTTCTGCGCCTCAGGCTGGATGGTATCGATTGACCGATTTTAAAGTTTGCTGACTTTTTCTCCTGCCAGCTCAACTCTACAGTAAGCTACTCCAGTGAGTTTTTCAGTCAAATTACTGTACTTTTTGACTCCAGGATTTCTCTTCAGTACCTTTCTTTCTTTTTTTTTTTTTTTTTTAAATATTTTACTTATTTTATTTTAACAGAGAGAGAACACAAGCAGGCAGAGAGGCAGGCAGAGGCAGAGAGAGGAGCAGGCTCCCTGCTGAGCAAGGAGCCCGATGCGGGACTCGATCCCAGGACATTGGGACCATGACCTGAGCCAAAGGCAGCTGCTCAACCAACTGAGCCACCCAGGCGTCCCGCTCTTCAGTACCTTTCAAAATTTTCTTCTATTTTTGATATTTTCTATTTGGTGAGACACTTTTCTCATATTTTCCTCTAGTTCTTTAGACATGGTTTCCTTTATTTTTGAACGTATTTATAATAGCCGATTTAACATCTTTGTCTGGTAAGTCCAGCATGCCAGCTACCGCGGGGAATCCTTTCTATTGGCCGTTTTCCCTGCACATGGGCCGTATCTCATTGCTTCTTTGAATGTCATATACTTTTTTGCTGAAAACTAGACTTTTAAGTAATATCATGTGACAACTCTGGAAATCGGATTCTTCACCTGCCCCTCTTCAGAATTTGTTATTGTGATTGGTGCTTTTTGTTGTTGTTGTTGTTGCTCTTTTTTTCTCTATAATGACTTGATTGAGCTGATTCTGTGAAGTCCGTTATATAAAACCACTATAGTTCCTGCCTCATTTATCTTGGCGGTCAGCTATGACTAGACAGAAATGTCATGGTTTACATACTTGAAACCATGAAATCTCCTCGCCTGTTAAGGGCTCTGGGTGCTTCTGTCATTCCCTGCTCTGCCTTGTCTTCACCTCACCCTTGCCTAAAGCCTCACGATTCACAAGATGAGAGCATTTAGGACCTTCTAAAGTGTTGTCTGGGAATGCATGTAGCTTTACATGTGCATGGGGGCTTCTAGATATCCAAGAGTATGTTGGAATTTTCCAAAACTTTTATGGATGTCTCATTCCTCAGATTTATCTTTAACTTTTTTTTTTCTTCTGTGAGCTTCTTGTTCTATCTATCTGTTATTCCCTCACTAGGCAGCTGTGATATTAAATAATCACCACTGATTATTTTCAATAACTGCAGAAAAGAGCAGGTCAGAGCAGTTCAGAGCAAAGAAGCAGTTCAAAGTTGCTCAGCACTTCTGAGTAAGGTTAAATAAAGAAAGACTCTGAAAGTGGGTTTTCCAGAGAGTGTGTAGACAGGTTGAACACTGACGATTCATCGAGGACGGAGCTTGAGGGACTCCAATCCAGTTCCTGCCCATCCCAGGTTGCTGGTCTTCAGATACGCAGTCTTGAGGCTGCTGGTTTTCAAGGCTCCTACAGAGGTGGGGTGAAGAACATAATGACAGGGCAATTTAAAACACCAAAACCTCCCTGCTTTTACTGAAGTCACATCATTTCTCTGGAATAAATTCTCCTTGGATTGGCACAAGCCTTTGTTTAATTTCCAGAGTTCTAAAAACATTGATTTGCCATTTTTGCTGGTGTTTGGTTGCTTTTGTGGGGAGCATATTTTCATATAATTGGTTCTTATTAATGTAGGTGGTCCTTACTTCACTATTCTGAGTGTTGCCTCCCCAACTCCCCATTCTTCTTGCCAGGAACATCGAAGACGTGTGGAGTCGGAGCAGAATCTTGTTCTCATGAACACTGCAGTCCACGGTAAGGACAGTGGAACAGGGTGATAAATAGAGCCTAAATTCTTTTTTCTTTTATTTTTTAAAGATTTTGTTTGTTTGCTTGAGAGAGAGAGAGAGAGAGAGAGCCCAGAGGGAGAGGGAGAAGCAGACTGTCCACTGAGCGAGGAGTCCAGGATCATGACCTGAGCGAAGGCAGAGGCTTAACTGACTGAGCCGCCCAGGAGCCCCTACAGCCTAAATTCTTTATAATGTTGGACCATCATATCAACTCTGCACTAGGATTCCTATTTTTGGGAAAGAATCCATCCTAGTTTTAAAAAATCGTTTTTTTTTTTTTTTTTTTTTTGTTGTTGTTATTACTGTTACTGGTAACTGAACACAAGCACAACATGGCGTATGGCATAGAACTCTTGTTTAATAAATTATTTTTGAAGAACACTAGTTGATAATTTCAATTATATATGGCTGAGTACAGTTCTTTTATGACAATTAGTGAAAAAGCCATTGGAGACTTATCTTGAAGGAGTTCAATGGGCAGAGCAGGGCTGGAGGAAAGGGTCAGGAGTAGAGCGTGAGAATGGCCAGGAGGTGGAGAAGAGTGGGCTTCACAGGGGGTGCTGAGGAAATGGGGTTCCATGTGGCATTTGGATTGAGAAAGTTATTTCAGTCAGTCATCAGAGGGCCTTCAGTGGTATGTTAAGGAGTTTGGCCTTTCTAACAAATGCAAATAGGTGATAGAGTCTATCACTTCCCAGAAGTTAAGAAAAATCCTCTTAAAGATACCTCCAGCCTTTGCTTTAAAAGAGTGAGAGCTACGCATCACGATTTTTCCAGCCTGCTAGCTCCCAGCTGGCATGGAGAGATAGGACCGGCCCAATTTCAATTTTGCTATCTCTTTTACAAACACATTAGAGCATGACCAGCAATAAAAATGGAAAACTCATCCTACGGCTTGATAAATACCTCTTGAGAAGTGCCAGTTCTCCTAGGGGCCACTTCATCTTATACATGATGGAGGCCTAATGAGGAGGGCCACTCCACATGTATGAATTGACGGGAAAGAAAATGCACAAAAGATTTAATTTAAGTTCTTCCCAGTAATATACTATTGTTTCACAGAATTTCTCCACAACAATAGTCTTACATGTCTCTTTAAAGCAAAACAACTGCATTAGAACTGTTTAACAATTTCTGGTATGAGCCCTACCAGGCGGAAAGGGGAAATAGGGGAATGAGTAGACTTTGTAGCATGAGACATGTGGAACACAGGTCCTATGGAGAGCTGACTAATGCACAAATCATCAGCACACATGAAGTTTACCTGAGCTGTATGTGGCAGTGAGTATTAGATGCTGCTCTCTGCACTCCCCCAGGGTTTGCTCCTAACTGTGGCCTGGGTTTATGCTTAATCCATAGAAAGTCCTCATGAAATGTTATTTTCATGTTATTAATATTCCTGTCTGTGAACTTACTGAAAATGAGAATCAGTAAAAACACATTCTTTCTGGTAGGAACATATCATCCCTCTCAGGTATATATTTAAAAAAGAAAAAACAAGAAAATAGGTTGCGAGGAATTAATCTCTTGCCCACGTGGAGAGTAAAGGGTCGCGTATGATCATGGTGCACATTTCCTACTGAATCTGTCCCGTGTCTGCTCTCATGTGTCTCCCTTGTTGTTTCATAAGCTTGCAACTCCACAGGTCATGCTAGATTGCATGAAAGAAACGGTCGCTTCCCATGACTACCTGCCTTGTGTTCTAACCAAGAACCTTCTGAAGTAACATTTTTCTTGCATAAAATAAAAATAATGAAAACTTTGAGTTTCCATTACACAGCCTCCCTACATGCTCCTTCTAAGTATTTTTGCTCTATCGTTATAGGTCTGGACAAAATAGAGAAATAATAACTTTCTCCATTTGGATCTCAAAGTAGCGTGCCTTCCTTGTGCATAATTTTGGGTGAGTGCTGACTGGTAAAACTTTCTACAGTGTCCATTGAACACCTGACATGTTGTCGGCGTGACTGAGGAAATTTTACATTTTTTTGTTGTTAATTCATTTAAATTTAAGCGGACCCAAGGTATTAGTGGCTACTGTGCTGGACGGTGTGATTCCAGATAAACTCAGGGTGGAGATCAAATCATAATAACGTAGCATGCTGAGGAAAACCCTATTAACTCATGGTTGAATGCATACTTCCCTTTGAGCTTCAGGTGAAGATCTCCAGGTGTGTATGTGTGTGTGTGTGTGTGTGTGTGTGGTTCTGTCTTTGTGTTTTATATTTTTAAACTAAGAATTAGTGAAGTCTAATTTACACATTATAAAATTCACCAATTTTTAGTTACAATTCCATGAGTTTTAATAAGCACTTACAATTCTGTAACCACCACCGCCACCACAGTCGTGACAATGGGACATTTCCTTCCCTTCGGAATATTCCCTGGTACACCTTTGCAGTCACCCATGTCCCTCACCCCAGCCCACGACACTGCTGATATCCTTCCTGTCATTAGGACTTCACTGTTCCTTTTTGTCTGACTTGATCTCACCATCACGTTTTTGGGATCTACCCATGTTGTGTTTTGTATCAGTAGTTTCTTCTACTGATGAAGAATATGCCATCATATGCATCTGACACAGTTTGTCTTTACACCGGTGGATGGACATGTGGATTGTTCACATTGTTTTGCTATTATGAATAAGTCTGGGTGGAAAGAATTTTTAAAATTCATTTCTGGTAGGTTGGAAAGAGATTGCTGCGTTGTACGGTAAATGCGTGTTTAACATAAGAAACTACCAATCTGTCTTCCAAAACACCTGTCCATTTTGCACACCCACTGGGCATGTACAAGAGCTCCAGTCATTCCCGATCTGCCAGTAGGTAGCAAGTTTCATCTTTTAACATTTATCCATTCTAGGGCCTGGTGCTGATAGCCTTATGGTGAGATGCGAGCCTGAGAAACTCAAGATAATAAGGCCAAAGCCTTGACTAGATCAGAATGCTGATGATATGTTTGGACTATATTCATTTTTTCCCCTGGTAAGCACCCCCACTCAGTGTTTGAGGGTATAGGCCGGGTATCCTTGTTATGTTAGCTGTACAATGGACACGTTACTTGTCCTCTTCATCTCAGCATCTTCCACATTGCTCGGTGTCCTCGGCTGAAAACCAGGATGAAGGGTACAGCATCGCAGGACGTGGTGAACATTGGAAGGGTGGCCCACACTCAGAGTTTTAGGCCATTGTCTGGCGTGGGGCTCAGTGTCCAACATATGTTAGCAACGTTGGCCTTGCATGGTGACGTCTGACTGCCTGCAGGGCTCCAACCCCTTCTTCTTGCCTCTGAGAAGACTTGATCTAACGACTCTCCATTTTAAACATAAATGATACAGTTAAATACTCTTATCAGGATTTTTAATTTTTTTTATTTTCCACAATCTTGTATTTGTTCTTCATTTCTAATTAAAACTCTTATTTAAAGACCCCAGTTTCCAGACACTTCCAGAAGAAGAAATATTTTATGACACAAAATATGGAGAAGGGGTGCTCAGCTGGCTCGGTCCGTGGAGCATGGGACTCTTGATCTTGAGGTCATGAGTTCAAGCCTCATATTGAGTGTTGAGATTACTTAAAAAAATGGAGAATTGATGAAATAGGACAAGCCCCTCCTACTGGAACGTTTGTCATTTCCTAAGTGTGACCTTCAATTTGCTCTTTGTGGATTTTTATCTGTAGTATACTTCTCTCCAAGAGGATCTAGCTCACACATAAAATCCTCCTGAAGCCTTCCTTTCTCCCTGAGCCACGGTGAACCTTCCTGTACTAATCCTCACAGGAAGTCTGGGATAGAGCTCTCTCTGCATTTATTCTCTTATGATTCTGTATGTACTTCCACTCAAGCACATATTACATTTGTCTTGTATGAGAGTAATTTGTAAAAATCTCCCTGAGTAAAGGAACATAATTTTATACGAATTTTCCTCAAAACACTTAGTACACTAAAACATATAGTAGTAGGTCCTTATCAAGTCTTCAATAAATAAGCTTAAGCTAGAATAAAGAAAGCATCAAGATTTCAAAATAGAAGGGAGATGTAGCCAAGAGTATTAAAAATCACACGTGAATATTCTTGTTACTAGTCTCAGTCACCCACTGATAGATGAGATGGTTCAAAGCGGTTCATTTATGGATGTAAATTGTGTGTTTAAACAATGGGTCCCATCCTGATTCCTCTCATTAGTGTCTCCCAGTAGAAAGAATGTATTTCTAAACACATTTTACACATACTACATTTCTTATTAAGTGTGAAACTCAACCACTGTTTGAATGTGCTAATGCCGCAAATTAGGAAATGAATCTTAAGGAAATTCACCTTGAAATAAACACACAAATTATGAACTTAATTACATAAATGAAGAACTTCTTGCTAGGGCTTTCTTATATAACAGTTGGTCATTATCTGCAACACAAATTCAGTTGTATATGGAAATATTCTTGTTCATTAAGAGTACTTTGGTCTTACAGTTAAGTGTACACACACACATATATATACACACATCGCACACATTCACACTCACACACACACACACACAAGCATGCACGCACACGTGCACAACCAGTTCACCCAAGTGAATAACTGTTGTGCCTTTAAATTGAGAGTCATTCCTTTCACTTTAAGACATTGAAATTTTTTTTTAAACTTCAACTAAAGTTAGTTTCTCAAGGCTTTCCTCATGTTTCATGTTACTGGACTCTAATCTAGGACTTGGATTTTGGTGCCAGTCTTTTAGCTTTCATGCATTAGTTAAAAGTCTAAGAATGATCTTGCCCCCTCCCCCTGCATGGCCCATGAGAACATGGAGAGATGTGAATACCTGTAGCTAAAAAAATGGGGAAAGAGGTGCCAAATAGAGTTGTACCTAAGGAACAGTCCATTTATTACAGAGAGCTCACCTAATTTAATATATTTATTTTCTCACAAAAAGGGACAAATTAAAACCTGAGCAAATTTCGAATGTTTGACTAGAAGAATAAGTTTTGTTAAGGGAAAAATCTCCTATACCTTGAACTGTCCCAACATTAAAACTAAAGACAGGTGACCCCTGGAAGGCACTAAAAAAGCATTGTTATACAGAATGTGCTTTTGACTAGATAGGTGGACTTATGAGGTGGCTTTGGGGACACAATCTGACCTGGGAATGGGACATTCATTCATAAGTTTGCACTTTTATCTTTATTAATATTTTCCACCTTGATGATAATGTTCATAAAGTTTATACTTTCAGAGAACAAATGGTGTAGTCACTTACATTGTACAACTTACAGAGCCGATCATATTTTATGTTCTGTCGTATTTTCAATAAATGTACGTATTCTTTTCTTAAGTGTTGGGATTTTAAGTTGCTCTGGTGCACAGTCGGAGTGGGGGCTGTCTCCCTACCTCTCGCTTCTCTGCCTGGTGCAATCAGGACCATGGACAATGGCCAACATATGAGTTGTGTTTACGCTTTCTTTCAGTTCTGAGACTTCTATGATTTGTGTTTAGTCTTTCTCTTTCTTACTGAGGTTGGGCCCTAATTTATTGAACATGGTGGATTTTCCTGTATAAATTTTTTTTTTGCAAAATATCTAAACGTTATTTATTTATTTTTACAATTTTGGTTCTTAAATTCGTCTGTAAAAATTTCTAAAAAATACTAGACATAGTAATTGGGTAATGAAGAAAGAATGAATGAAGAACTATATTTTACCTCATATCATCTGTAAATGGTATCGCCTGCATCATCAATCCTGTTACTTTAGTTTATATCATTGTGTCTATTACACTTTTAATATTCCATTCTTAAAATTCATTTTCCATGGATACATAGAGTTTTAGGTATTTTATGAAGGATTAATAAAGGATAGATTCCTTTTGAATTTCCAATTTAATTATGCCCTTAAGTTTACCTGGTTACTGGAAGTCACTTGATATCATATTAAGCTATGTGATTCTGAAAATTGTGCTTTGGAAAAAAATGAAATATTGAAACTGAAAATCCTCAAACTTCATCTGTAGCTCTAATCCTACATCAACATGCATTTTAAAAAAACTAATTTTAGTCTGACTTTATTGCATTTGACACTTTCATCCATATTCTGAGCACCTTTACTTTGAGTAAGGGACTTAAATACCATTTCCCACTGAATACAAGCGTAGTCTTCTTTGAAGTTTTCCCATTGTTAAAATTAAGTTCTGTGCTTGATCTTTAGCTCTGTTTGCCTCTGGCTGCAGGATATGAGTATCCATTTACATATTGCCAAAGAAGTGTACTGACCTTCACATTATGCTCTAAATTGTGACTAATGGATCTGAGCCTGTCATTTCTCTATTTAAGGAACGGCACTTAGGAATAGCCACCCAAATTATAGTCCTTATAATTCCCACTTTCCCTCCCCCCATTTTTTTTCTTCAAATGCTGGAGATACTGCCAGAACTGGTGTATTTACTTCAATGTTTGTCCCTGCTCTAGTTTACACAGACAGAGGCCTTGACGCCCATACCTCTATGTACCTGATGGGTCCTCTGAATACACCTGCTGCCGCCAATCAGAGCAACTTAACTGTCTCAGGGCGGGCCGCCATCCAGTTCCAGAATCCCATCCCACCCAGAATCCCTTGTTAGGACCTCACCTGTCAGCAGCCACATTAGACTGAGTTCCCTAAAACGCGGCTCCCACTCCAGTCTCCAGTGGTTTGATTTAAAGGGAATGTGCCCCAGGAAAGAGCTGTAGGTGGCGAAGCCCAGGAGGGCAGGGAACCACCTGAGCAGCTGGTCTCAGGCCAAGTGTGCTTCCTGGGGCCTGACCTGCAGACGGAGAGTGAGGCTGCAGCAGGAACCGAACCGGGGGGCCGGAAGGGCACAGCTGTGAGCCTCCAGCAGCCGCACTCATGCTGGGCGGTGGTTCTCTGGACCAGCAGAGGTGATGTGGGACGCATCACAGCACCATGGACAGCTAGTTAACTAAAAGTATGGGGCCTAGAGAAACATGTCAAGTTCAGGATGTGGGGGCATTAATCTGCTGGGGCGACATCACAAAATACCACGGGATGGTTTAAACAACAGACGGTTATTTTCTTACCGTTCTGGAAGCTGGAAGTCAGAGATGAAGGGGTTGGCAGCCTCGGGTTCTCCTGAGGCCTCTGTCCTTGGCTTGTAGGTGGCCACCTGTGTGCTCACGGGGTCTTTCCTCCGCGTGCCTGTGTTCTCGCCTCCTCTTCTCATAAAGACACTAGTTAGATGAAACTAAGGCCCAGCCTAATGACCTCATTTTAACCCAACTACCACTCTAAAGGCTATTTCTCCAAATACAGTCACATTCTGAGGTACAGAGGATGAGCGCTTCAAATACAAGCTTTGAGGGACGATCATTGAATGCTAGTCCAAACAGGGAGAGGGGAGGGGAGCCTGTTACAGATTAAAAAACACCAACACAGTGTAAGAGATGGGCCTTTCTAGACCCTACTTCAAGCAAATCAACAATTAAATGTTATTTTTGAGTGAATCAAGAAATCCAAATTCAGACTGGGTATTACCAGATATCAAGAAATACATTTTAGTTTTGTTAAGTGCATTAATGGTGGTTTTATTTTTATAAAAATGTCATTCTGTGAAAATAGGTACTGAGCACGTATGGGTGCAATGGGAATGATGTGTGGCATTTATTGTAATGAAGCCTAAATGTGCTCACTCCCACCAGAAAAGCGGAAGATGTATTGATGAAAGACTGAAGGTAAAACTCAGATATGTTTGAAACTGAGTGGCTGACGTTTCATTGTAACACTTTGTCTAATTTTTTGCGTTTTAAAAATGTTCATAAAAATGGTAATTAAAAATAAATTAAGAATTATGTTCACCTTGTTCCATGTAAAGAACCTATTCTTTGCATGTTGCGGTGAATAGAGTAAGGTGTTTTGTTATTCAGCTAGCCACTTCTCCTGCTAGAGAATTCCTTGGGGACAGCAGTCATCTACTCCTGGGTCTTCTGTTTGCATCGCTGAACCCTGTACCAGTTCTGACCATGGCCTTTCAAGTCCTGAGGGAAAACAGTCTTCAGACCTTCCTGTTTCCCACTTCCACTCCCCACATGCTGACTACCGCCCTTCTCTTACTGTATTCCACCACGTGTTAGGGTGAGTAATGTCTTAGTTTTATCTTCACTATTCAAATGGGAGTTCCATGAGGGCAGATAGTGAGTTTTAGTTATCTTTTATATCCATTACATTTTTTACAGGGTCTTGCACAAATTAAATTCTCAAGAAATATGGGAATTAGCTATAGATTAGAATGTTAGGTTCATATTAACATTAAACATTTTTTTGCATGTATTGTTTTCTAGCCCAAATAATTTGGATAATTCCCCTAGGTTTTTTTTTTTCTGAATTATTTCAACTTCTAAATTTTTCATATAATATCCCTTTTTTCAGTAGAGACAAGACATATATTTAGATAGTAACTCTCATGCAAAATTTAACAGGCATAGAAAAAGAGGTAGCATGAGTAACAGCTGGAATTTCTTTTGAATACTCTAAAGAATCTATTATTATAGAGTTGAGATCACCATACGGATTGATGGCCAATATATGAAAACAAATATTTATGGAGTAAGTTAATATCTATTTCAGACCTGTTCTTTTTAAGATCCTTCCCTAGTTGATGGTGTAAGAGGTGATGACCAAAGTTGTTGTTGTTTAAAATATTTATTAATTTATTTTAGAGAGAGGAATGGGGGAGGGGAAGAAGGAGAAGGAGAGAAAATCTTAAGCAAACTCCTTGTGGAGCACAAAGCCCGATGCAGGTGTCCAGCCCAGGACTCCGAGATCATGACCTGAGCTGAAACCAAGAGTCGGATGCCCAACTGACTAAACCACCCAGGCCCCCGCCCCCCCGCCCCTTCTTTTTTGAGATAAGGTTTTAAATTTCCTATTGACTGAATGCTATTGAGATGTTCGGGTCTCTCTGGTTCAGGTGACAATACCGAAGCATGGGCACATTGGTCTGGCCCCCCCACCCCCTGAGTCTTCTAGGAGGTAATGACAAACAGTCTCGTGCCTCCTGGTGGCTGACACATGCAGATCCTGTAGGAAACCCAGTAGCCACCCACCGAGGTCAGCGGTGGCGAGTCTCAGGCCCTTACGGGAAGATGGTGTGGTCCTGCTTCTTTGACCCTTTCTCAAACTCAAAAGAAAAGGACAAACCCAGAGGCTAAGGCATCTTGATATAACAGAAGATTTTACTCTGGAGTTTTGGTTTCTTCCCCTGTAGACGTTGGTCTCCTGCTTTTAAAATATCTCCGTTGGCAGCCTGAAAATTGCTGAGTGTGTTGATAAAATTCAGATTGCAAAACTAAGTCCTAGCTGGAAAACACGCCCTTTGGTTTTTGGATATTCTTTGTGGTGATGCATAAGATTTCTTCTTTTCTGCTTACTCTGTTCTGACCCTTGTTTTATTTCTTTAGTGGAAGCCTGAAAAATCTGCCATGGCTAAGAAGTGTCATGTTCTAGAAAGATTAATTCATGAAATAACTTGTCTTCATGGGCAACATATTGGAGCTTTAAAAAGTCCTTAGTAAATAAAAAAGAGTCATGGGGACTTTTTCCGAAATCTCAACTGAAGGGGACATAATTTAAATCAATTCTACCTTGTTTTTGTTATTTCCCTGCTTTTTGCTTTTTAACTAAACAGGTGGAAAGCCCAACAATAACACCAGCGTGGGAAAAGGGCTTAAAAGCATGCCATCTCATAAAACAAGTTTCCAGTTCCCTTTGACCTGCAGTTCCTTTTTTGGCCTCCAATTTCCATTTGGATTCATTTGTGCTAAACCAGCAATAACAAGAACAAAATACAACGAAAGCAGCCTCATTATTTCCCAGCCGAGGACACACGTGAGCCATACGGACCCCACACTGATGTTCGGCTCTTAAATCTATGGCACGGCATTCACTTTTTATCTCCAGAAGATCAGGCAGATGGAGAAGCTATTTCACATGCACGGGAAACTTTTATTCGAAGTGCAAATAGCTGAAATAATAATGAAGGAAATTCTGCAAAGAGGTAAACTATTTTCAAGTGATTTTTCTTTCCTTTTATAACGTTACCAAGTATGAAAATCCACAGAGGTAAAGATGTGGCAGAGAAGAAAAGCAAAACTATAAAATTTCTATTTAAAGTGGAGCGCTAACAGCTGTGGGTTAGTAGGCCACAGAAATCCTAATGATTCTCCATCAGAAAATGCCACAAGAAAATAGTCTATATCCCTTCTTTCTTTTTGGTTCCAGTGGTAGAACAAGGTATTAAACATATTAACAAAATATATAGTTCATTTTTTTCCAGACTAAAAGAGGAGAGATTCCTTTTCTTTTCCTCCTCTAAAATATCAATACAACACACACACACACACACACACACATGTGCACGCACACACATAAGCACATCCATGTGCACACACACAAACACACAGAAATCACCACACAAGCATTGGTTGTGACAGCTGTCACATGGCATTAATGGATTATATCAGATGGCACAGCGTGGGAACAACTCTGCCCGTGAAGGATTTGTGGGTTTTGTTGCTATTTCTGAATGTAGAAACTGTATCAAGAGGAATGTGATTTGTTTCTATAAGAAAAATAGGTAACTCTTTTGTAGGGTCACTGAGGTATGACAAAAACTGCCATACTTTATTAGACTAGCTTGTCATACACTGTTTAGTGAAATACCTTTCAGTCTTTTTGTCAATTATTCTGACAGACCCGAAAGACCTCAAATTTTAAGGGAATATTTCATTTTATAGTGGAAAGGGAGGTTGCAAGGGGACAGGAAGCAAGAATATTGGGAGGCACAAGCAACACGTGGAAAATGTAAGTCCTCCCGGGTGTCTTTGGAGTATATTTCAAAACGTCACAAAATGAAATTTGAGGCCAAGTTTTCCAGGATCCTGTAATTCAGAAAACCCTCAAGTCTTTGGCTTCTGTGTGAAGGCTATTCTGCCCTATTGGTGTTAGTATAGTATTATTCTCATCTAACTACGAATTTCTGAGGCTGTGGGAGTTATCGTGGGTTAGGCCAAAGTAGAATGTGTATTAGCTTACCAGTTAGACTCTTCCTACCACACGAGCATGTTGCTGTTTTTATTTTTTAACTCTGGCACAGATTAGAGTAACCATATCCCCTATGGTTAAAAAATGCAAGCATCTATTTTTATGCAAATTTTATCATCTAAGAGAAATTTCCCCTTGACACTGATGGCACATTATATTTGTTGATAATAAATAGCAATTTATGCTTGGTAATATGGAAGCAAAGTCACAAAAAGGTCTTTGATCTCTATGGACCCAAGTAGATAAAACAGGATACTGCAATTAGCAACTAATGTAAGCCCTGGGGAGGCATAAAGAATGAGAGGAGGAATACACGTTTTTTTTCCTGGAAGAATTTTAAAAGAACTAGAGCAAAGAAGGATATTAAAGGGGTGAGATAATGGTTTCTTTTATATGTCTACTAGGGTAGCAATGTCCATTGTTATCTATGTGAAAAACATCCATTAAGCATCTAATGACACACCGAAGGATAATAACACTAATTCAATATTTTAGCCCAGAAATCATTTACCAAAGTGGTTAGTATCCTAAGATTCACCTTGGAAAAGTAGACTCCGTCAACATTTGCTAGAGGGAATCCATTGATTTAAAGCAAGGCATGCCACTGTTCTAGGGGATGTAAAGTCAAATTCTTTGTGGAATTTGGCAGTATTCTCGCTATCTCTTGAAACCATCATAGCCTTTATTTTTTGAATTTCAAAGAAATTAATTTCATTTTGAGAATCTTTGGAACACCAAACCATGCACTCAAAACCATTGGCAGGAGCAGCAATTTCAGAAAACCAGGCTTGGAATTTCTGAACTATCGGAAAGAATTAGCCATTCAGTTAATCCAATAAATTCCCGGTTATGAATTAATAGTAACAATGTTATAATTTTTTACTGCCATATATCTCCTTTGTGTATGGTGAGCCTGTGGACGCGTCTAACTTCATTCAGCTAGATGACCTAGCTGTGTCATTTTCAGTCCCTCAACGTCACCCTTCAGGTCTATAACACTGGGACAGCACCCCTCCTGGGTCATCTTCAGCATCGCCTTCCCCAATCGGCTGTCACCCAGAGATGCAGAGATGTTCCATGTCCAGGAGATGGTGATGAGCTCTTGCTTGTTGTCGCTGTTGCTTTCAGACCTGAGCCAGCCCATTCACACTCTGTGCACACTACCCTGAGGGCCCAGAAAGTCTGACTCATTCCAACCTTTGGAAACATACCTGGAGAAGCCAGGAGACCCTCAACACCTGAATTTCTTCTCTGAGACAGTTCGGTTGATGTCATAAGAAGACCTCTCCGGGGGACGAGGAAGGGTTGGTTATGAACATGACTTCTGGGGTAGACTTTTCTGGCACTGGGAACTCCTGGCAACCTTAGGGATATCTGATTGTCTTTTTCTGAGCGGAAGATCCATAGGATACGTGAAGATTCTCAAAGGGTCACTGAGGCCTGGAGGATGAAGGGCTAGTTCATAAGACGGAAATGTAGACCGAAACTCGTGTTTGTATCCTGAATATGCAGTTTTAGTTGAAAAAGAAAATGGAAAAAATGGTGGCAAATCATAAGCATACAGCTGATTGATCACATGGGCACAAACCTTATGTACCCACGATCCAGAAGGTGAGACTGAACAGGGCTCATACCTGAGAAGCCCTTGTCCTCTTCCCCATAGATAACCACCGTGTTGACTTCTTGCATGATGGATTCGTACTTGATTCTTATGCAGAAGGAAACTTATTCAAGTATTCCTTTCACTCATTCCAATGCTGTGGGTTTCATCTCTTGGGTGTAGTACACACTGTTTGTTGCGAGAAAGTACCACATAAACACAAACTGAGGAAAATTCTGTGTACTGTCTGAGGCCTCGGGAGCCCACATGCATGCCTGGACGTTGGGTATACCCATTCAGGTGGGATTCTGTTTCTAAGGTACACACGCATTTAAACCCAGAGGGTGAAGCCCGAGTTTTCCAAAGTGGGTTCTAGTTTACCATCTGCAGAGTGTGAGGGCTCCTGCTGCTCCAAATCCTTGCCACTTGTCCTCCTACTCTTCCAAATTGTAGCTTTTCTGGTGGGTGACTGGTGATGCCTCATTGTGGTTTTTATTAAAGTTCCTCGACAACTCATGACATAAAGAACTATGCAAATAAATAAATAAATTTGATATGCAAATATCAAATATTTGCATTGATAGCTCTCTTGCAAAGTGATTGTTCAAGCCGCTTGTCCATTATTTCCTTTCATTTTTGTGTGTAATTTGCTCATGGCTTTCCAGGAGGTTTTTGCAGACTCTGGATTTCAGGACATTTTAGCTGTATGTCATACGGCAGCTTCTCCAACCCCTTGGCTTACCTTCTTACCCTCTCAGTGATGTCCTTGGATGAATATAAGTTCTGAATTAATTAATTATCTTTTAAAAAGATTTTATTTATTTATTTGTCAGAGAAAGAGGTAGGAAGAGAGAGAGCACAAGCAGGGGAAGCAGCAGGCAGAGGGAGAAGCAGACTGCCCGCTGAGCAAGGAGCCCAATGTGGGCCTTGATCCCAGGACACGAGCTGAAAGCAGATGCTTAAGTGACTGAGTCACCCAGGGGTCCTTATAAGTTCTTAATTTAAATGCAGCCTCATTTATCAGTCTTTATCCTTATGGAGAACACATTTTGTGTCTATTAAGAAATATCTACCTGGGCGACTGGGTATTTTGAAATAATCTTGGCATTTTGAAATAATCTTGGCATTTTGCTTCTGTATAAATTTTAGAAACATCTTACAAATTTCCACCAAAATATTACTTTTCTGGGGATTTTATTAGGATTTCATGAAATTTGTGTAACCACACGGGAGAGAGCTGGCATGCGAGGTGTACCTCCCCCTGTAAATTCTCTGGTATATATTTTTCTGTATAAAAAACACTGCATGACAGTGACTTGCACACTTGTAATAGGAGTACAGTGCTTTTAAAGATGTTATATTAAGTCATGGAGTAACTTTTGCTCTTTTTTAAAAACTTAGGACAATCCAAAAATCATAAAGCGGTTGTAACACAGTACAAGGCTTTTTAAAATCCTGAATCATCGGTGCTCCATTTCTTCTAAATATTTTAGTCTGCGTTTCCTGTGAACGATGACGCCTTCCCGCAGAAGAGGTATTAAACTCATGAGACTAACCCTCATAGAGTAATAACATTTCGTACCCAGACTGCATTCAGATTTCTTTAACTGCCCCAGCGACATCCTACAGCAAGAGAATCCGATTCAGAACCCGTGTGTTTGCTTGTCAGGTCTGTGTAATCGCGAATTCCTGGAAGAAGTCCTCAATATTTGACTTTCACGAACTTGGCCCTTTGGAGGATTATACACCAGTTATTTTGTAAAACGTTCTTCATCTGGGTTCGTCGGATGTTTCCTCAGGATTAGATTCGGATTTGAATTTTGTCGGCGAGATGGGTCGTGGGAGGTGTCACGTCGGCCGGGCTGGGGGATGCCTGGAGAGCGGGTGGAGGTGGCTGCCCGGGTGACCGCGATGGTGTTTGCGGGAGACTCACTCAGGGCACGCGGTGGAGACCCGCCCTCACTGCCATGCGGGGCACCCTTCTATCCCCTGGGGCCTGAATGGAACCAAAAGGCAAAGGAAGGGCTAATTCCTCTCTTTTCTTGAGCTGAAAAACCCTTCATCTCCCATTGGTTCAGGTTCTGCCTCAGGCAGAGTTAAACCATTTCTTTCCCGTTCTCCAGCCCGCAGATGGCCTGAGGGTAGGACTCTGTGACTGCAGGAGCCAATTCCTATGATAAATCTCCCCTTCAAGGAGGGATTTCTATCCCTCCGGTTGGTTTTGTTCAGGAATTCAGCCCTAATTCAGTCAGGAATAGATGGTGGGTGATGTGCTGTCTTCCCTCATCCTACCCGGAGGCTCAGAATTTTCATTGGTTCTCTGGCTGGAGATGATTGCTTGGACCATGTGGTTAATGCAGCGTCTGCTGGGGTCCTCTGCTGTCAAGACACTTTTTTACTCCTTCTATTTAATTAATGTGCTTTTATGGGGAGGCCTCTCAAACTATGTATATGCCCTCTTTCTTATGTATGGAGGGATGCATGTATGTTACTAGGGACTCCTGGTTTCCTATTTTATCCAATGAATTGTAATTCTGCTTGTTTATTTTTACTCTGATGCTCCAACTGTCCCAAATTTGGCCACTGGGGGAACTTTTGAGACGGCTTCTATGTCCTTTTGCACATCCGTCGTTTTTTGGAGCACTGTTTTTGCTTTCAAGAATAACAAGATACTCCAAGCACCTTTCCTTTCCTTTCTTTTCCTTCCTTCCTTCCTTCCTTCCTTCCTTCCTTCCTTCCTTCCTTCCTTCCTTCCTCTTTCTTTCCCTTCCTTCCTCCTCTTCCCTCCTCCTTCCCTCCCTCCCTCTCTCTTTCTTTCTCTCTCTCTTCCTTCCTTCCTTCTTCCTTCCTTCCTTCCTTCCTTCCTTCCTTCCTTCCTTCCTTCCTTCCTTCCTTCCTTTTCTTCCCTTCTTGTCCTTCCTTTCCTCTCTTTCTAACTTTCTCTGTCCCAGGCCTAGAATCATCCCTTTCTTTCTCCAGGGAGCCCTGATTCCTTTTGGCACACAATGGTATTAAGAACAGACTATACCTGTGCACCACTCGGTGTAATCATCGTTGCTGGGCACGGCTGCTCTGAGGCCCCGCAGTCTATGGAGTGGATCACATACGAACATCAGTGTATGTGTGCTGTGTGTGTGTATGTATGGGAGTGAGTGTGTGCGTATACATCTCCATTTGCTTTCATATATTTCTACACCTATCAGAATATGTTAGTTCACACTGACAACTCAAATTAGAGTCTAATACCACAGGATGAATTCTAGCTTTCTTCTCCCTTGCTACTATTTGATAAACTGCTGACGCAAAACCTGCTCTCATTCTCTGGAACAGATTTACCCCCTTGGCCAATCCTATTGGCCTTCACTAATCCTATTTCCCCTTCACCCTGTCCTTCTGCATGGATGTTCACCCTCTTCAGCCTGACACCATAGGCCAGACCTTGCCCCTGCCAGCATGCCCTGCATGGCGTGCTCCCCACTCTGGCCTGCTTCACCTCTACCCTGGGACACCGTGCTCACCCTGCTTGAACTCTGATGCCCCTGGGCTTGGGCCTGAGCCCCTGTCATGTTCCCACATGTGGATATCTCGCTCTTATTGCTCTGGATTCCTGAACTCCACACTGGGCCCTCCCCAGCCTCCTAGCAGAAAGTTGTTTTGCTTGGCCCCTCCTGATGGCTTGGCCTGGATTTGTCTAGGAAAAAAGGGAAGGGAAAGGAAGAGCTACCTCTCTGTTTTCTTTTTTGTTTGGTGCTGGCATAAAAAAATGTGTTTGAACTTGACATTTTTACTTTTCTATTTTCGTATTTGTAGCAGGTTGTTAGAGCAACCTTTCTAAACATAACTATTAATTCTAATAAATTATGTATAGATTCTAGTAAATTTTTTAGTGCATAGCTATGCCTCCTATAAATAATTGCATATTTAATTCCATATTTCCATGCATATACTTTCCTTTCTGTTTCTTCCCTACCGCATTGGTTAGGGTCGTCTGTGTGTAATCACGGTGACAGGTATGGTTTCAACATAGCCCATCAGAGGGAAGGCTTTCAACATTCCACTACTGAATATGTTCTCCCTATGTGTTTTACAGATACCTTTTATCAGATTAACATATTACGTTCTACTCCTAGTTTGCTGAAAGAAATTTATCATTAACAGATACATTATAAAAATGTTTTTTTGTGTTCATCAATTTAATCGCATGGATTTCCCCACTCATGCTATTGATTTGGAGAATTACATTGGTTCTTGATATTATAAGAGTATTACTAAGACCTTAGTTTGGAAGTCAGCTCAATATATCTTAGTGTATTATCCTTTTTATTTGCGCTTTGATTCAGTCAGCTTGTTGTTCAGGATTTTGTATCTGTTCATGAAAGATTAGTCTGAGTTTCCTTTTTTGGTAAAGTTTTTAGGTTTTGTTAGCAGGGTTTTCATCCTCTTTGCCAGCCTCTAAGAGAGTTAGTATAAGATTGAGATTTCCTCCTTAAAAATGTGAAGAATTTATTGGTAAAGCTTTCTGGAACTGAAGTTTTTTTTTCTGGGAGTTTTTAATTATAAATTTACTTTCCTAAATAGTGCTATTTAGGTAGTCTATTTTAATTTCAATATATCCTGAAAAGTTTTGCTTTTTGGCGCATTTTCCAATATCATCTAAATTTTAAAATGGTTACTACAAAAATATTAGCAAACTGCTGACTGCTAGCAACATCTCACCTGCCTGGGGGTGTGATTTTAACTGAGGCAGACAAGAGTCTGGGCAGAATTTAAAAGGCAATCTACACAATGAAAAAGATCTATTAGTTGTGAGCTAAAAGGCTACATTCATACGTAGATGTGTGTGTATGTATGACCAAGAAAGAGTTTGGGAAGCAGGAAGTACCAGTCATTCACCTCTTATTGATCTTGGCTGTATGCACAGCAGGAAGCAAAAGTTAAAGCTGTCTTGTAAAGTGCCAGATGTTTGAAGACATACATCCCCATACTGACCAACCTAACAAAGAGTAGAAGACATATAGAAAAGGTAAATAAGAAAATCTTCTAAGTAAGTAATCATTGGTCAATCACTAAATTATACTGATCCAGGTCTGACCCATATAAAGCCAGTTTTAAAAATAAAAATGAAGATTTAAAGTAAAAGTTAACAGAGAACTCAGTTGCTGTATATATTCTATGTATACAATATTATATATAATATATCCTATATATTTAAGTATATATAACCTATAGAATTAGAATAGAAAAGTAGCTCAACAAGTGAGCTACAATGAAGAAAATTAAACTCAGCAACAGAAACAAACTTTGGGGTGTCTGTGTGAAGGAATATAATACTTGATTTGTTGTTATCAAAAATGTTCAGGTTTTAATTAAAACCTATGTTTCATGCAAAGAAGAAAGTATGCCACATTCATAGTAAAAAGAACAGTTGATAGAAAATGTTCCTGAGGTGCTCAGATTTGGACTTGGTAGACTAAGAGTGTCTAAACAATGAAAGGAAAATGTGGCTACAAGGTCTTACCAAACAAAGAATATCAACAAAGAGAGAGAAATTTATCTTAGTCAGGTCAGGCTTCTGTAACAAAATACCCATAGACTAGATGGTGTAAACAACAGAAGTTTATTTCTTAAGGTCCGGAGCCTGGGAAGTCCAAGATCAGAGTGCTGGCAATCAGGTCTATGGTGAGGATGCTTCTCCTGGTACATAAATGGCCATCTTCTCATTGTACTATCACATGGGGATGTGGGAGAGCACTCTCTCTTGTTTATAAGGGCATCAATTCCATTATGAGGTTACAATTATAACAATTTGGGGGCACACAAACATTCACTCCAAGGGGAAATATATATCTATATAGATATCTCAAATAGAAATATAGAAATTTGGGACTCAAAAAATAAATAACAAAACTAAAAAATTTACTAGGTGGTCTCAATACAGATTTGAGCTGTTAGAAGAAAGAATCAGTGAACTTGAAGATCTGTCAATAGTGATTATAGAGTCTGGGGAACATAAAGAAAAAAGAATGAAGAAAAATTAATAGAGCCTCCCAGACCTGTTGGGCCCCATCAAGGATGCCAACATGTGCAGAAAAGAATACCACAAGGATAAGAGGAAGACAAAGGGTCAAAAAGGGTCAGAAAGGATATTTGAGGAAATCATGTCAAAAACTTCTTGAATTTGATTAACAAAATGAATCTACATATTCAAGAACCCCAACAAACTCTGAGTAGAATAAACTAGACCTAGACACATCCTAGTCAATTTGACAAAAGTCAGAAATAAAAAATCTTAAAAGCAGCAAGAGAAAAATGACTTATTATAAGCAAAGGCTTCAGTAAGGTGAACAACTTGCTACTTCCAGGACACAGAAGGCAGAAGACAGGGGGGTGACATATTCAAAGTGCTGAAAGAGAAAAGAATATCAACCGAGGATTCCATTTTCAGCAAAAACTATTCTTCAAAGCAAAGGAAAAATTAAGTTATCTCAGATAAACACAAATAGAAAGAGTTTGTTACTTGCAAGCCTGCCCTACAGGAAATGCTGAAGTACAAGATTATATAAATGACTTTTTTGTCTTTAAGTATTTGTCTATTTCTTCTCCAATAAGATTGACAAGTTTGAACTACAATGATCAAAAAAAAAAAAAAAAGAGAGAGAGAGAGAAAAGACTCAAGTTACTAAAATTAGGAAAGAAAGATGGAACATCTTTACTGATCTTACAGAAATAAAAAGGATTATAAAAGAATACTAGGATCAAAACAGGCCAACAAATCAGATAGCTTAGATGAAATGCAAAGATTCCTAGAAACAATAAAATAAAATAAACTACTGAATCTGGCTCAAGAAGAAATAAATAATTTGAAGAGAACAATCACAAGCAAAGAGTTTGAGTTAGTAAGTAAAAATCTTCAACAAAACAAAGCCTAGGTCAGGATATGCTTCATTAGTGAATTCCACCAGACATTTAAAGATTCAATACCAAACTTTCACAAAATTTACCAAAATCCAGAAAAAAAGGGAACACTTTTTATCTCATTCTGTGGCTGCTATTACCTTGATGTCAAATCCAGACAGCTATCACAAGGGAAAAAAGGCAACAGACTAATGCCCCTTATGAATATAGACACAACATTTCTGAATAATATACCACCGAGCCAAATTGAGCAACATACAATGACTAAGTTGGATTTATCATTGGATAGGAAGGATGGTTTCATGTCTGAGAATCAATCAGGGTAATACACCATATTCATAGAATAATAGAAAATTCAGATGAACATCTCAATGGAGATAGTAAAATCATTTGACAAAAATCTAATATGCTTTTATTATAAAAACACTCAACAAACTATGAATAGAGGGAACTTCTTTAATCCAATACAGATCATCTGGGAAAATCTCACAGCCAATATCATACTTAATAGGGAAACACTACATGCTAAGATTAAGAACAAGACAAATAAGACTTTTCTAGCCGCTTCTATTCAAAATTGCATTAAAAGTTCTAGCTTGTGCAATTAGGTGAGAGAAAGAAGTAAGAGGCATTAAGATGGGAAAGGAAAATGTAAAACTATCCCTATTGCCAATTACATGATCTTATATATAAAGAAACCTAAGAATTCCACAATAAAACTATTAGAAATAATAAGTTGGGCAATGTGCAAAGCAATTAAAAATGGGTAAGTGATTTGGATAAATATTTCTCCAAAGAAATGGCTAATATTTCTCCAAATGGCTAAAAAACAAATTGAAAAGTGTACAACATCATGTCATTGGGGAAACGCTTAGAATCATAACGTGATATCTCTTTGTACACACTAGGATGTTATAATAAAAAAGACAGAAATGCCATCTGTCAGCTAGGTTGGGGAGAAACTGAAATCCTCCTACATTGTTGGTGGGAATGTAAAAGGAAACAGAACTCTGGAAAAATGGTAGTTTTCAAAAGGTTAAACATAGAGTTACCAGATGGCCCAGAAATTCCACTCATAGGTATAGTGAAAGAAACCAGCCACAAAAGACCACATATCGTATGATTTCACTTACGTAAAATGTTTGGAAGACACATAGAGAAAGTAGACTGGTGGTTTTAGGGCCTGGGGGTGGAGGAAGGATTGGAGAATGAGGACAGGGTTTTTTTGGGTTGGGATAATGAACGTGTTCCAGAGGCGATAGTTGTACAATGATGTGAATGTATTAAAAAAACCACTGAACTGTACGGTTTGAATGGGTGAATTTTATGATATGTGAAATATATCTCAATAAAGGTGTTTAAATATTTAGAGTCTCTGGATCATGTTGTCTTCCTTCTTCATATTTTTTTGATATATGGGGTACGAGTAATCACTTAACTTCTGGTGAGGATTGTTTCTAAGTGTTGTTCCCAGGTCGGAACCGGAGAGGAACCTCTTCTGTGCAACTCTTGAAGACGTGAGTCCAGGAAATTCCAGAGGGTCCTCTTCCAGCCTTCAGGGAAAGGTAACTCGTGAAAGGAAAATACGAACTTGTTGAACTGATTGAGAGGAGAAACAGAATGAAAGAAGCCCCAGAGCCATAGAAATCTCTGGTTTTTATTCTTCACTAGTGACACTCTTTCTTGTATAGTTCAACCAATACGTTCGTTTTATTGCTTAAGCTAGTTCTTTTTTTTTTTTTTTTTGTCCTAAGAAGTGAGGCTTTTGATTTGTAGACACATAGAGACTGTTGGGTTTCTTTCACATATGATTCAGAAAATATAGATGTATTTTGCTTTTCTGCCCAAGGTTTGGGGATCATTGAAATAGGCAATAAGGAGAAATAGAATATTATTTATCAGGAGAAACCTATGCCTCGGTTTATCTCAGAGAGCCACTTTGGGTCACAGTGCAGCATAGGAAATAGGTAAGAATTAGAAATCAGAGAAAAGAATTGAAAAACTCAATGTAAATTAGAGAAATAACAAACCAGGAAAGTTGTAAAAGATAGGCAAATGAAGGAAGACAGGTCCGAGAAGCACTAGGAAGGAGGACTGACAGTGCTCCACTATAGATGAGGAAAGAAGGACGAAATAAGAATTCATAATTTCAGAAAATACTAAGAGTTGTGTCCAGGAGGGTGTGATAAAGAAAGAAATCTTTTGTGTGTTCTTCCTGAGGATCAGTTCTTGGAAATGCTGATGCAAACCACATTTTCCCTTGTTGCTGCACAGTCTAATCATGGACTTGAGGCATTGGAAACAATCAGAATCCATCCGTCCATTCTTCTTTCCCTATTCTTGCTCTTTGATGGGTCCACTGGGATAGCTTTACCTCCCTGTAGGTTCTGAGAGACTAGGGATGTTATAACCACTCTTATCTGTAAATACAGTGATGTAACATTGGAAGTGATGCCCACTTTGTTGGAAGGTACCAAGCGCTTCTGGAAGAATTCTGTGCATCATGATGTGCTTTCCCTTCCTTTAGAATGAGAGGCACTTCTTACCTTCCTGCAGGTCTCAGAATAAACGTTTTGTTTTTTGAATCAGGTTTTAGATAATAAAAGAAGAAACAATAGCATGTTTCAATAAGCAAATGAAGCCATTTCTTGATGAGCTCAGGGTTAGAATAATGACAAAATTTGACTGAAAAATAACCAAGCATCTTATATGTAACAATACCCAACATGTTTCGATTTTTGTTTTGTTGTTTTTCTGTCATCTTATCTATGTCCTCGGAAATTGTATCCTCATGCTTTATTACAATGAAAAGAAATATTTCTGGGATGCATACAGCTGTGCTCTTGAACTTGTGACATTTAAAGGGCAATAGAATGCTAATGTGACTAATAAAACAGAAAAATGGTTTTATAACAGACCATGTGATTATCCTGTTTCTTGTTCACTTATCTTTTAAACTGACTAAATTTGACAACTTAGTTGGTAAAAATTGAAATAAAGAAGCACTGCACACTCAAATTGAAATAACAGTAAAACAAAGACCTTTCAATAAACAGGTTGTCATATTCTTCTCCCTTTTTTGTAAAGAAAAATCTATCAGGAGGGAGGTGAGGAGTGTGTATCTATGAACGTGGTGGTCTATAATGATTTTTGGATTACTCTGGGAAGCAAGAGGTTGCAATACAAAAATAATCCTTCTTTGGTAATTGATTTTTGTACTTTCCTTTGAACACACAAAATTGGTTTTAGGGCTGGTGTATTACAATGTGCCAGCGAGCAAGGCTATTGATAACCATAGTACATTAACTGTAAGCTATCAGTGGCCATTTTTGCCCTCAGTGCTTACATTTAGCATATTAAAACCAGGTCTCAGTAGCTACAAAAAGTGTGTTTGGAGCTAAAAATCAGAGCATTTGGTCTGTCAAAGGTAAGTGTACTTAAGTTGGAACACTGAGTAAGAATATTTGAAATAAGGATAGTCTAGAAGTTGTAGGTCATATAGTTACCCTTGTTAAAGACTATTTTAGGGAGAAAAGACCTTGAGATCCTTTATCATTCATGAGCTCAATAGGTATTTTATGACTGTATGATAGTCACCAAACACTTGAATAGGGAGTTGGGAACGAAGCCGTGAAAAAGAGCTTGTCTTTAACCTCAAGAATGGCTTTTTAAAAAGGAGCAACAAGGATCAGCAGATCCCATTGACCTTGACCTCTTATCCTGATAGTTCTTTCAGCCAAAGAGGAGACTTTCTTTTTTTTAAAAGATTTTATTTATTTATTTGACAGAGAGAGATCACAAGCAGGCAGAGAGGCAGGCAGAGAGAGAGGGGGAAGCAGAGCAGAGAGCCAGACATGGGGCTCGATCCCAGGACCCTGAGATCACGACCCAAGCCGAAGGCAGAGGCTTTAACCCACTGAGCCGCCCAGGCGCCCCCAAAGAGGAGATTTGGGCACAGTCCTCAGGACATGGAAGCCAGCCCAATATGAGAGGATTTAAATGAGCCAGTGAATCCTCTGGTTTGACAGAGCAGGGCGGGAACACTGGGAGCGTTTCACAAGATGGCTATCCCAGTATGTACGCACCATTACTGTCTGGTCCTCTCCAGGTGCTCTCTGCTCTTCCTCCACCCTGTGTGAGCCTGTGTGGGTGGAGTCAGTGGTATCCTTCCAGCACTCTAGCTGGCAGGAATCACCGGACGAGCGTGGAGCTCATTCCCCTGACTCCCTCCCTGCCAGGTCATGGGGTTCAGCTGCATCATGGCCTGTCCAGACAGCTGCCTCGTAGAGTTACCCTGGCCCTTCCCCAGGTTTTGGTAGCCACGTCATGCCTCCAGATCCAGAGGGGCAAAGGCTTCCCACAGTTGGGAGCCCCAGGATGACTCATCACATAGTTTTATTAATTGTCCTGTTCTGGGACTCGTCTCAGTTATCCCATCTGAGTGGACGCTCCATCCACCCTCCATCCACCCTCCAGGTGCAGCAGCTACACCAACAAACCGCGCACGGTGAGATGCGACATACCCAATATGGTACCCTCTGAGGAGGTAGCCTTTGTGGCCTCCAGTGTCTTAAGAGGGCCTGGGGTGGAGTTTGGGTGTGGGCTGTAGTTGGTGTCACTTCTGAATTCATCAAGAAAAGGAGGTAGATGGTTGATAATTCCCTAAATTTAAAAGGAGGGGAAAAAATCATGTTAATAGGGTCCTAGCTGCTTGACAGAGTGCCCTTGATGTTGGATCTTTATGAAGCTTACTGGAAACCCTAAATAAACAAATAAAGAGTTAAAAAAAACCTCACAATGTGAGTATTAAAACCCCCCACAGAACTCTACAATTCAGTGTTCAATTTGTAATTTGGAAGCATGGTGTTACAGATCCAAGCGGTAAGCCCAGGCTAATTTTTCCATTACCACTGCAAATGGAAGTAAGTCTTCCCACAATAAAGAGGTTACAAATGTTTCTCCCATCACTATGATGTATGGAAGGCTGATATTGACAGAGAGAACTTGCTGGTTTGGCAGAAAACACTAGTGTGGGGGTGAAGAACGACGGGCACACACTCTCATTTCTGTTAACTAGTGAAGCCAGCAGCCAGCACTCTGCAGATCGTGATGGAGAGAGCAGAGTCTTAGTTGAACTACCTGGAAGGACTGTTTTGTTGAGCAACTGAATGAAGTAAAGTTAACCACGTGGGGCAACAAGTAGTAACGAGAACACTTAATTTCAGGAGAGACAGTATAGGAGGAGAGTGGACTCAGCAAATACGCAGGGAAGGAAAGAAGTGTGATCTGCATCTCTGTTCTTTTGAAAGAGCCAGCTCAGGACTCCCAGAGAGTTATAAGCAAGGCCTGTGCACTGGCTAGATCCACACGAGCCCAGGTCTGCAGTTCACATTGCTAGTGTCATTTCCGACATTTTTCAAAAGTCATTTTCTCATCTTCAGAAAGGTTCAAGAACTTGTGCAGACAGTGTTATAAGCATGCTTGCACCTGCCCTTTCCCTTCAAACCCACAGCTGTATCTAATTGCAGATATGGAATGTTGCAGCAAGATGGCTTCCCATCTGCATAATGGGTCTAGGACTGCAACCTCACCACAAAGGAGGTCTCTACCTGACCCTTGCCCTGTGTCCGAGCTGTGTGGCCCAAGAGCAGATAAGAACTCCAAATGGGATCATATATTCTCCTTTCTGGGAATTTGGAATGATGGCCCAGGGACAGTTACTCTGTCTCTGAGTGTGACTGGAATGGAAGTGGGCATGGCAGCAGACATGGGAAGTATTCCACCATGGAAGTCTAACCACCTGAGACACACGTGTCCCTCCTTCCCCACGATCACAGCCTCTCGTCAGCCAAGGAGAGACTGCGCCATCTTGATGGTGAGAGACTGAGGTGATTAGGGATTATTTGTGAAGAAGGAGAACAGGGTTTTCACTCCACAGCCCAATATTAAATAAAATCCAGCCTGTAGGAGGAGAGAGGAGTCTGGATAGCAGAGTTTGGAGGACGAGAGAGAAACAGGAAGCACTCCACTTCCCTAGACCACTTAGGATTCCCAGAGAAAGGGAGTTGGATTCAGAGAGAAGGAGAAGGAGAATAAGAGGAGAATAAGAGAATAAGAGAGCAGAAGCATCAGTCAGGATTAGGCTTGGCAAAAAGTAACAGGAAAATGGTGGGTTAAGTAGAGCAGCATTTTATTTTCTCTTATAAAGAAAGAGAAAAGAAAGTGTCCTTCTATGACACTGCGATGAATAACTTCATGTGTCAACCTCACTGGAACGTGCTATCCAGTTGTTTGGTCCAATGTCAGTCTACATGTTGCTGGGGAGGTATTTTTAGACATGGTCAACATTTGGTCAGTTGACTTTAAGTAGAGCAGGTCGCTCTCCATCATGGGAATGGGCCTCATCCAATCAGATCAAAGCCTTAAGAGCAAAGACTGAGGTTTACCAAAGAAGGAGGAATTCCGTTTCCAGAATGCAACATGTTCTGCCTCAATTTCCAGCCTTCAGACTCAAGATTGCAACATCAATGCTTACCTGCATCTCCGGACTGCTAGCTTGCACTATGAATTTTGGACTTGCCAGCCCTATGACTCAGCTGGCAGGAATCACTCTCTCTTAAATAAATTAAAAAAAATAAATAAAAAATATTTTCACCACCTCAAAAGGAAACCTCATCCCTTTTAACCAGTTGGTCCCCATACTTCCCTCCCCTAGCTCTGCTAACCACCAGTCTATATTCTGCCTATGGATTTACTTATTCTGGATATTTTATTTATTTTTATTTTTTAAAAGATTTTATTTATTTATTTGACAGAGGGCGACCAAGCGAGAGAGAGAACCCAAGTCGGGAGAGGAAGAAGCAGACTCCCTGCTGAGCAGGGAGCCCAATGCGGGGCTCGATCCCAGGACCCTGGGATCATGACCGGAGCCAAAGGCAGACGCTTAACTACTGAGCCACCCAGGTGCCCCATTCTGGGTATTTTAAATAAATGTAATAATAAAATATGTGATATTTCGTGTCCAGCTTCTTTCATGTCACATAATATTTTTAAAGTTCATCTATACTGTAGCATGTATCAATACTTCATTTCTTTTTGTGGCTAATATTCTATTGCACATTTATACCCCAATGTGTGTGTTCATTCATCCATTGATGGGTTGTTTCCATCTCTTGGCTGTTGTGATAGTGCTACTTTCAATGTACACATCCATCTAGTTGTCTAAGAGCCTGTTTTCAATTTTGAGGGGTACTTACTTATGAGTGGACTTGCTGGGTGTTGGTAAGTCTGTGTTTAACATTTTGAGAAACCACCAAACTGTTTTCTGCATTGCTGAACCATGTTACATTCCCAGAAGCAATACGTGAGGGTTTGACTTTATGTTTTCATTTTAAAAAATTATAGTCATCTTAGTGGATGCAACGTGGGCCCTCATTGTGGTTTTGATTTACATTTCCTGAATGATTAAAAATGTTGAGCATCTTCTTATGTGTATGTTGGCCATTTGTATCTTCTGTTTGATGAGATGTCTATTCAAGTCCTTTTGCTCAGGCTTAAATTGAGTTGCCTTTTTGTTCTTTATTTTTATTTTTTTGACATTTCCATGTTTTTATTTGAGTATAGTTGACACGCAGTGTTACATTAATTGCAGGCGTACAACTTAGTGATTTGCCAAGTTTACACATTATGCGATGCTCACCACAAATGTAGCTACCATCTGTCCCAGTACATTGCTGTTACGGTGTCATTGACCGTATTCCTTATGCTTTGCTTTTTATTCCTGTGACTTACTCATTTCATAACTAGAGACCTGTGTCTCCTGATCCCCTTCGCCCTTTTGCCCAACCCCCCACACTCCTCCCTTCTGGTGACAATCAGTTTGCTCTCTTTTGTGGGTTGTCTGTTATTTATTTATTTATTTGATAATGTCCTTTGATGCACAAAAATTTTTAACTTTGATAAAACCATTCATCTATTGATGGACACTTCAGTAACTTCTACGGGTGGGCTATTGCAATAATGCTGCAATAAACATAGAGATTATATCATATATTTTTGAGTTAGTATTTTCATTTTCCCTGAGTAAATACTCAGTAGTGGAATTTTTGGATCATATGGTATTTCTATTTTTAATTTTTTGAGGAACCACCCTACTGTTTCCCACAGTGGCCATACCAATTTGCATTCCCACCAACAGGGCATGAGGGTTCCTTTTTCTTCACATCCTTGCCAACACTTGCTATTTCTTGTCTTCTTGATTTTAGCCATTTTTTTTAAAGACTTTATTTATTTGAGAGAGAGAGAATGAGAGAGAGATAGCAAGAAAGGGGGGCAGGGAGAGGGAGAAGCAGGCTCATCACTAAGCAGGGAGCCAGATGCAGGACTTGATCCCAGAACCCCAAGATCATGACGTGAGCCGAAGGCAGATACTTAACCGACTGAGCCACCCAGGTGCCCTTCATTGTTCTTTAGAAGTAAGAGTTATTTATGTATTTTGGACATTAGACCTTTACCAAATATATGACTTGCAAATATTCTCTCCATTTTGTAGGTTGTCTTTTATTTATTTATTTGATATTATCCTTTGATGCACAAAAGTTTTAACTTTGATAAAGCCCATTTATTTATATTTTCTTTAGTTTCTCATGCTTTTGATGTTCTATCAAAGAATTCATTGTGAAATGCAAAGTAATACTGATTTGCTGCTGTGTTTGCTTCTAAGAGTTTTATGGTTTCAGTTACTTAGGTGGCTGATCTATTTTGAGTTAGTTGTTGTATATGGTGTGAGACAGGAGTCCACACTCATTCTTTTGAGTGTGGAAATCTAGCTGTTCCAGCACCACTTATTAAAAAGACTGTACTTTCCCCACTGAGTAGTTTTGGCATCTTTGTGGAAAATCAATAGGCAGGAAAATTGTATATTTTTAATGCATTCAAATTCTGACTAAATTTTATTTTTCATTTTCACTAAAGTAGGTGCTCTGAGTAAATAATGTCTTAATTGTGGATCATAAAGAGGAAGATCCTTGGTTGTGAGATGAGATTGAAGCAAAAACACAGAAGAAAGAGCTGTCGGAGATGGACAGTACCTGCCCCTTGCCACTTACTGCTTCTACTCTCTCTCTGCTGTGCAATACTTTCCCTGCACAGGCTTTCCTTGTCTTTGTCACACATCTGTCCTCATCAGAAGTTCCACTTAACCTGCAACTCACAGAATTTCCTTTTGTAGATAATTAGTGAATATAATCCCAAGACTATTGATAACTTTTATTGTACCCAAGAAAAATGGAAAAGTAGGAAGATAACTATGCTTGAACTATTGCCTGTAGTCCCACCTTGGGAGGATATTTATATACAATCGCATGGATGTGACCAGGGTAGGATGGCCAAAACACATAGTATACCATCAAGCATGTAAGCCTAGAAGGACTCTTACAAATTAATAAAGGCTGCCTCTGAGCAAAAGAAGCCCTATTCCAGCTCTCAGACTTTTATTGCCAGTGGACATACCTTGATCAGAGCCAGCACTTGTCACAGGCACTTACTATGTGGTGACCAGAAATCCCCGATGCCCAGGTAACCTCTCCACTTGCTGATTTTGTCCAGAATTTTAATATCCCAGCTCAATTCTTTGGCTTACACAGTTTTTTTTTTTTAATTGAGGAATGTTTATTAAACGATGGGTCAGGTTCCATATGTCTTCTATCAAAAAACATATTTTTTACTTTATTTATATTAAATAGGCTTTAAAATGATTTCTTCCACAAGAATTTCTCCTTTTCTTTGGCCTTTCTTAAACGACCCCACTTCAAGTTTTTACATAAATTTTAATTTTGATATGAATTTGTAGTTTGATATCATTCAAAACCTATAGAGAAGTAATAAGAATAGGTAAATAAAACCTGTATATCTTTTATCCAGATTACTAATTGTTTACACTTTACCCAACTTCTTTAGTATGTTCTCTCTGTCTCTCTAGACATATGTATAATGTATATATTTACATAGTAAGCTAAATCATACTTATATATTAGATACATTTATATATTTATAAATTAAATTATAATTATATTTTAAATATATATTATTTTCCTAAGCCATCAGAGAGTAAGTGACAGACAATACCCCTCTAACCTTAAATACTTCAGAATGTCTTTCCTTAGAAAAAAGACATTCTTTTCGATAATCGTAGTACCACTACTAAAATCAGGATATTTACCATTCATGCAATACTACTATAGAACTCAGAGACCAGGTTGAAATTTTGTCAAGTATCCCAATAATGTTTTCCGGTTTCATTGCCTAAGGGATTTTCCCATTGGAACTAAGCATCTTTAAAAGGTCTAACCTTTAAAATTTGCCTTATCCCGCTGTTTCACCCTCTAGTTTTACCAACCGTCCTTCGCTTTTTCTGTTGGTTCTCATGGCACTCCGGTGCTGCCTGTGTGCCCACGATCGTCCAGCCCACACAGGTCTCCCGACTTCCAGAGCTGTGCATCCAGTTTGAGCACGGAGGAGTTACTTAAACATCGGGTAAAAGGACGGATTAGTGACTGAACGTGAGGATTTGTGTACTGTAGGCTCATGGGCTTCTCCGCAGACGCATCCAGCTGAGAAACCCAGACATTCGTTCTTCTCTCTCGTCTCTTCCCCAGTCATCAGTCCCTCCCCACTGTCCATGACCGCTGCGAAGTGTTCTCACTTCTGGTCCTCGGATCTGAGCCCCGAGCCTCGGTCAGGGACTCCGTGGCATCTTCTTTGCTCCGGGTCCAGGCTCCGGGCGCCTTCTGTGTGTCCGATCTCACGTCCTCCCCAGCACCGCCAGAGCGCCTTCATCACTGAGAAGTCCGGCTTCTATTCCTCCTCCTCTCAACGCTCGTCTCAGGGGACATTCACCCGCCCTCTCCTAGCGCCCCCGCCCTTGACCTCGTTTGTGTACCTGATCGGCTGCAGCTCCGTCCACTCCGCCTTGGATACTTTCCCTGCCAGCAAACCTGCTCTGTGCTCTTAACTCCTCTGGGCCCTTGAATCTGTGATGATCTTGGCTCGGAGCGGCCTCTGCACAACTTTACACAGACTTCTCTGCATGCATCTTATTCCTCATTCTATTAATTTTAAAGACACGATTGTAGTTCGAGTCCTTCTATACTTGCTGCCATTTGCTGCTGTTTGCCAGTTGAAGGTTTTTTCAGATACCAAACTTGCTTTTAAACTTAGGTTGCAGCAAAACTGGTCCAAATGTGGCTAAGATAAACTGGACTGAGGGAGAGCCAAGCTACAGGGAAATCCGTGCCTCGCAGGCTTATCTGAGGGGACTGCGGAGGCCCACTCCCACGCGAAGGCACGGAAGTCAAAGGATCTGACAAGCAATGAGTGCAAATTCAACCAAAAAGCTAGTGTGGGGCTCTGAGGCGAGGTAACGGGAGGTCCCGCCTCCCGCGGGGAATCTCAGTGAGGAGACAGGTGCAAGGTTGGGTGGGCGGGCTGTGGGCATTCGCAAGGTAGGTCCCCACGCACCGGAGCCCAGTCTCAGCACGCGGGCCAGGGCCAGGAGGATGCCAGGGAGATGTCGGAAAGCTCTGCAAGGTTTGAGCTGGGCGGTCCAGCTCCTGCAACTCCTGAGCGAGGCGTGGGTAGAGACTGCGCTGGGCTGGTCCTTCTATTTGAGTTCAGGGTCTAGAATGAACTAGAGCTGGGCGTGGGCAGTACCTGGGAGCTCGCGTTCCCCCTGACTGGCGTAGAGCTCCTGGAAAGCACGTGCTCCTGGATCAATAACGTCACTCGCTAGTTCCCTTCCCAGGCTTAGGAGCTCACCTGTGCTCCCTCAGGTAGTGCGATAACTGTGACTCAGTTTTAGTAAATATCTTTCAAAGCAGATTAAATCGTATCCTGTTGATTTGAAAATGAAGATCTAAAAAAAAAAAAAAAATCCCTGAAGAAGCTTTTAATTAACATGTGAAAGACAATTAACAAGTGTCAATGGATTGTTTCGGCCAGTTCTTGCTGACATCTATTGTGAAAATGGAGACCTCTCAAAGTACGGCTTTCCACTGAATTTCAATTCTTTTAGTATCTTAATCATTTCTTTTAAAATACCAAAAGAGGAAGAAATGTGTTCTGGAAAATTAGAAAGTAATGAGGACTTTGTAAGAATAGCTGCTGTTGAAATTCAGGTAGGAACATACTTAGATGATTCTAACAAAATAGAATCAGTGGTTCCAGGTGGCGTGAAATGCAGATTGCAGCTGAATGCACTAAGAAACATCCAACTACCGAAGATTATTTTTAAAGCATGAAAATAGAGACCTGGGAAGGTATCAGGAGATCAGAAACTAGAAAGTAGGATATATCCCTTTAAAAGAGAATGAATTACCATGCTAATTACCCTAAATGTATAATTCTTGTTCATTTTATAAGAAATAGCAAGAACAAAATAGCTCAGGAATCTGGATTCTACTGACACTATTAAACATAAGATTTATCAGGGCACCTGGGTGGCTCAGTGGGTTCAAGCCTCTGCCTTGAGCTCGGGTCATGGTCCTGGGGTCCTGGGATCGAGCCCCACGTCGGGCTCTCTGCTCGGCGGGGAGCCTGCTTCACCCCACCCCCCCATGCCTGCCTCTGCCTACTTGTGATCTCTTTCTCTGTGTCAGATAAATAAATAAATCTAAAAAAAATAAGATTTATCAGTTTTAAAATGTTGGTGGCAAATCTTCTAGAGGATTTTCTCCCCTTTCTTATCGAGTTGTGTTATTTTGCCCACATTGGATTCCCCCTTCCCTCCCACCTTCTGCTTCACCATTTCTGTTCATTTGAGTCTGTTCTGAAGTCTTCTTTCGGTCTTTTTTTTTTCTTTTTAACCTCAATCTTGCTGCTTTGGTGACATCATTCACTAGACTGCCACAGAATGATTGTCAGTCTTAAGCCAGGTGAGGGATGAACACCTGTCAGCAGAGCGGGGACATGATTCCTAGGGAAGTGTTAATTTCCCCCCATGCTCCTCTGCTTCCCAGCCTTACATTCTGCTTCTCTTGAGTACTCAGTTTGTTCTACTCACCACCCTCCAAATTTGAATTCCAGTGTCCTAATCTGTGAATTCCATTAATCAGAAGTGTATTGAATATCCACGGTCGTGCAGACACAGGCTGGGAACTGTGATTATCAAAAGGGTATCTACATAGCTCACTTGGTCTTTGAACACACAACCTGCTCTGATCCCAGACTTGGAAAGCCATGTTTTCTCCTCTTGTCTGAATCTTGTCTTTTCCCATCATTCTGCCTCCGTGAAACCTCCCCAGCATTTCCTCACAGGGCTTGGGTTCATGCTGGGCCCCTAGAGTGATTTCTCTGGAACTTTGATTTGTTTTGTTTTGTTTTTGTTGTTCCTTTAAGCAGAGTTATAGGATCAAGGATATTTGGGAGTTGTTGATTTCGATGAAGTTCATTGGGTTTCTTTACCAGAAGACCTCACAGAGCTTTTAATATCTGAATCTGTGAGTCTTCGAGTGAGGGGTTGTGGTTTACATTTGTATTTGAGAACATACCTGATTTCACGGGAGGACAAATGGGAGTTGTGTTCTGCAGCCCACGCCCTGGACAGCTCTGTTCTGAGTTCGTAGTGTATCATTCATTGATCGTGCTGTAAAACATTGTGCCTGTTATGTCTTCATTCTCATTTCTTCAGTTAAATTGGCATTCTCCCTGGTCTTGAGGACTGTGGCTTAGGGTTTTTGTTCCTCACAAAGCGTGGCACACTTTGCTTTATCCAGCACACACAAGGTGCAATTTCAAATAAAAACCACACTCCTACTTATCCACAACTTAGCTGCAAGGTCCTGGGCAGCCCTTTGCAAGGGATACAAAGCTGTACTTACTGCAGCTTTTTCAACATTACTGTCATCCCTGTATGATGCTTGAGAATTGACCTCATGCTTTTAAATAAAGTGTTTTCTTTGAGATTTGCAACAATCTGGTGAAGTTTGACAAGTGTCACTTGTCCCACTCACTAAATGAGTAAACTGGGTTCCGGCGAAGTGCGCTAACTTCAGTCGTGGTACCAGCACCTCCGCTTTTCACGAAGGATGCTTGCCACGGCAGCAAAGGAGCCCCATGTGAGTGTTCACTTTAAGGGGTCCAGGAAGTTACCCAGACACACAGCACACAATTAAGAACAGTATTGACGTGTGCTGGAGTGTGGGTTATTTTCTAGAGGGGACAGTTTTGTGAAAAGGCGTCACACAGCTCCGCATAACTAACAGGTTCATTAGACCAGGTGGTGTGATGGGTGGTTCTTAGGGTTCACAGAGGAACAGACCTGTGCCATCGATAAGCTCTGTGAATTGAAGCAAATTACCTAACTTTACTGACGCCTTCATGGATCAGGTAGAGTCGATCACTGTGTACGCAAATCAAGAAATAATTGTGTCCTTGTTGCCATGAAAACATGGTCACATCTTACTGGAATAACCACTTTCATTTTTGCCTTTTAAAGGCACCCAGATGCGGGTGTCTGGATGGCTCAGTCGGTGAAGTGACCAGCTCTTGGTTTTGGCTCAGGTCATGATCTCAGGGTCATGATCTCGAGCCCGGAGTCAGACTCTGTGCTTAACGTGGAGTCTGCTTAGGACTTTCTGTCCCTCACCCCCTGAGCACGTGCGTGTGTGCAGGCACTCTCTTTCAAACAAACAAACAAACAAACAAACAAACAAACAAACAAACAAAATCTTAAAAAAAAAAAATAAAGGCACCCAGAAAAGGAAGGCCCTTATTCTAAAGAAGAAACAGTTTTTGTATTTGAGAAAGAAATTAGAAATGCTGACAACGTTCTGGAGGAGAATAAACCATGTGGGTTGGGGATGGTGCCCATTATGCACACTTGGAAGTGATAAAAATGTGGTAAACAATGAATTCAGACATGTCAGAGGAGGTGGTGAAATGAATACTGTGAATATGGTAATAAAGTAGTGACAGAACACAAATTCATGATAAAGAAAGGATGATATTTACAAATGGATTAAGGTTGTAAAAACAAATAACAGGCTATGAAAAATTTTGTATTTACTGTGGTAAGCGTCAGTACTTTGAATTACAGAATTTTATAAACCTTAGTAGCTCACTTTTATCTACTTTATATTTCATTATAACAGTCTTAGAAATATTAGTTGTGAAATCATATATATATTATATATATATATAAATTTTAGGTGGGAGGTATGAAATTGTCCATATTTTCCAGAAATTATTAGCTTTCTTAATTAATAATGCAGAAATAATGTTGTCATTCTGGTTAAAAGAAACAACAATGCTCTATTTTATTTATTTATTTGGGGCCTTTGTAGCAGGGGTCAAGAATTTATTTATTTATTCTTTTGCAAAAGTCAAGATTTTAACTAGAAATGGGGAAGTATGGACATATGAGCCAAAGTTTCATTTATCTCTCTATCATCTGTCCATCTGTCTATCTCTCTATTTAAATTTTTAAAATTTTAACTCCAGTTAGTGAACACAGTATAATATAAGTTTCAGTGTATAATATAGTGCTTTAGCATTTCCATACATCACCGGTGCTCAACAAAATGAACTCCTTCATCCCCATCACCGGTCTCCCCCTTTCCCCACCCACCCCTCCTCTGGTGACCAGCGGTGTATTCTCTGTGGTTAAGAGTCTGTTTCTTGGCTTCTCTCTCTCTCTCTCTCTCTTTTCTCCTTTGCTTTTTTTTTTTTTTTTGTTTCTTAAATTCCACATTTGAGTGAAATCCTATGGTATTTGTGTTTCTCTGACTGATTTATTTTGCTTAGCATTATACTCTCTGTAGTTTCTCTCAATATCTTTTAACGTTTTTTCCATCCTTGTTTGTATCAGTAAAAACATAAAGATTTGGATTGAAGAAAATTCCTCTTAGCTTTGGCTAGTTTTTTCAACTTGGGGATTCAGCATTTGCTCATTTGTGGGCATCGCGTTCATCGATAATATTGGGAGGAAAACTTTGAATTGTCTTTTAAAAAGACGTATGGATGATACAGGGTCATAAAGCATCGGGCGGGCTGCGTGCCAGCGACAGTCATGCCTATTGTACTTGGGTGTGGCTTCTGTTGGTGACAAAGCTCAAGGGTTAGCAAGCTGCAGCCTGCAGACCACATTCGGCCAGCTGCCGATTTTTGTAAATGAACTGGTTTTAGCACATAGTCACGCCTGTCTATTTGCATGCTCTCTGTGGCTGCTTTCGCATCTGCTGCCAGAGTCCAGTGGTCATGATAAATACCTCACAGCCCACAAAGCCGTTACTGCCTGAGCCTTTATGGGAAGTTTGGCTCCTCCGGCTTAGAGGATATGTGCTGGCAAAATACCCTTTCTCCTGTCCAGTGTCCAGTCTCCCTTTTTTTGGTAACAGCTCATGACTTTCCTTTAAGGAATCAACCTCCTATGCTCTCTGTCCATGTTCTTTGATGGGTCCAGTCCTTTTCCAGACCTAGGAACGGACCCCCTGGGCACTCAAGGTTGGTATGACTGTTCAAGGATGGGCACTTTATTTGCTTCAGTCTAATTCAGGAACTTTGAAAAAAGTATTTTTTGTTAGACAAGAGGTCTTTTTTTTCTGGCAGGTTTGCTAAGTTTATAGGAGATACAAGTCAATTTCCATGTAGAGAGAGGCTGCCTAAGAGAGAAGCTAACCAAAGGAAAGGCAAGTCCAACAATGAAGAGGAAGGATAGACACAGAAATAGACGATGTGTGTATACTTATATGCACATAAATCCTGTTAACATGGTTTGTTGCCTAGAATCTAGTTGTGCTAGACCACCTCCCCTTCTGCAAATCAAAACCTCACTTTAGGTCAGGATTTTATCTTTTCAAAGTAAAAATCCCAGTGAATACATTGTGTTCTCATGCTGGAGTGGGGGGCAGTGTGGATTGAAGCTTCAATGGAAGCTATAGAAAAAGGTCAAAATGTCACTATCTGGCAGAGGGGAAAAAGATGTCAAGGTACAGACAAAGTGGGGCTATGCTTGTCTGCTGTCCTTGATGCAAGACAGTGGGTGTAGGAACTAGCTCGTACTAACCCAGACGGCCGGGTTCAGCTCTGAGATTATGACAGACATGGCGGGGCTAGTAGGTGAACTCAAAAGACTGAAGTAAGGTATTAAAACAAGGCCCTCCTCCAAAGCGTTATGCTAAATGAGAGTCTTGTGTGATTCCATTTATACAATGTGTCCTAAAGGGACAAATCTGTAGACAGAAAGTAGGCCAGGGGTTGCCTGGTGCTGGAGGAGGGATGCGGATCAGTGGGCATTAGAGATCTTACTTGGGGCAGGGATGAAAATATTCCCAACTGAGTTATAGTGATGGTCACGTCACTCAGTAGAGTTAATAAAAGTCATTGAATTGTACATTTGAAATGGGTGAATTTTATGATATGTGATATGTAAAATATACTTTGATAACATTGTTTAAGAAAGAGGTACAAACAATGAAAACAAGATGAACTGAAGATAAACAACTTTGCTTAAGACAGAGAATTTTATTTAAGAGTATTGTTCCTACTGGGTTGGTGCACCATTTTGATAACAGTATCACTTATAACCAGATGCAATGCATACATCTTGGGTGAATTCTAGTGAAGAGAGAAAACCAGCAGTATCAGACTTTCTTGGGACAGTGCGACATACTTGAGTATGGATTGGGTATTAGATGGCATCGTGGGGCACCTTATTTTTATGAGAAACTATCCTTAGTCTTAAGAGAGCATGTTAAACTATTCAGGGTAGCAGGTCATAATAACTTAAAAAGTCTTGGCGCTGACAGTATTTCATTATATCTAGTACCCCACTGATTGTAAGGGGCATCAATATTGTTTATACCAGAGACAGGGAAAGAATGTTGCCAATAAGATGATACAGTGCTTTCCCATTAAAACAAAGCCAATCAACCAACCAACCAAAGACAAAAATCAATTTCCTGAATAAAAAGGCGGTTCTGGAGCCACAAACCAGAAGGTGTGTGAGTAACCACCGAGAAGATTCAAGCTGGTCTCCTTATTATCCATCATGAATGGGGTAGGGCAAAAGGAAAGCTGTGAGCTGGTGGTGATTTAGGAAGTTTTCATCCCCAAATGCATCATATTGATGTAATGTTTGTTTTATATTATGATGCGCAGTGAACAGTGATTACTCCATAACCTTGCTGTAAGAGAGGTAGCAAGAGGCAGCCCGGGGAACTGGGAAAGCTGCACTCTGCTCTCTGAGACCCATGTGGGTGAACTTGTGACCCGGAGGGATGTACCGAGTGACACATGCTGCTTACACCGTAACCACCGCAATCCAGACGTGACTCCCGATTTCTGGAAAATCTCACTCTAATATGGACAACACTGAAGAAGAAAGGGGCCAGTCAAGCACAAAGGATGCATACAGCCAAATCTTTTAAGGGTCTGCTCTTATGTTCACTTTTTTGAATCAAATAGAATAGGTTCAACACAGGGCAGTGAATAAATTAATATACACATCAAAAGAAAGTTGAAAATAAGAGGAGGAGGAGAGAGGCACCAGGAAGCTGTAGAGAGAGAGAAAGGCGAGGAAGGGCGTGTGTGCGTTTGGGTGGGGAAGATGGTAGTGGAAGGGGTGGGGCTCACATCTCAGAGACGGGCACATGAGGACCATGTCAAACACCTGAATACATGTGCCTCTACACCTGCATCCCCATTCAAGAAGGGACAGAATGAAAGTGGCTACAAGCAGTGTTATTCATATATTCCTTATCTTGGGAAACTGAACAAGGTAAAAATAAAATATGTCTTCAGAAAATATACTCTCAGAGTAGTTTGTTCCCCTCCTATTATCTACCAAAACTATACTTGAGTAAGTACGTCTGTAATTATTTGTACACTGGCTACTAGGCTAACAGATTACAAACCATGTAAGAAAAGAACAGTCTCTTTTATGTACATATCCTTAGCACTGCTCTCTTTCACAGATTGGTCATGCTTTTTCAACAATTTCTTAATGAATGAATGAGAATGCAATTTCCAGCAGATTAAAACGTTTCAGAAAAATGGAAGCTCCATAAAACATTGAGATGTGAGAACGTAAGGGATCTTAGAAGACAGTAGAGAAGTTAAGACAGTGAATAATTATTTCTTGAACAAGCACACAAGCTGGTCTGCAGGACAGAAGCTGAAAGAGGAATGTACAGTGTGCAGGGAAGGCCTCGGGATCATGTCTAAGTAATTTCCCTGGAGCACACTTTACTCCCCAGGGCCTGGTAAAATCTTCCTCATTCCCAAGACTCACTCCTATAAACACTGTCTGACCATCCACCTCTAGATTGCACACCTCTTTCCCAGAGACTTGGGATTTCATTGTGTTGATTGAACAGAAGCAATGGGGAAGCCTTGGCATGGGGGGGGGGCATGTTGGGGGATGGGGCAGGAGGCAGAAGGCAGCCTGAGGAAAGACTTGTCTGGAGGATGTAGAGAGATGGATGGGGTGACCGGTGAGGAAGGGTCAGGCAGGGTAGAGCTTGCGACGATCAGGCCAGATGCAATCATGGAGAGCCAGTTTGCCACGCTGTAGGGTTTTTCTGAAAGTGATGGTTGGCATTTGGAGGGTTTGGGGCAGGGGAGAAATCAGCTATGTAGAAAGATGATTGTTTTGCAGAGAATGGGTTAGGATGGAAGCAGATTTTCTTTTTGTGAAGAAGATATTTTAAGCACTTTAGGACATTGGTAACAGCAACAGAAAGGACAACGTGGTTATGTCTTAAAGTAGCGTGGACAGAACTTTGTGATACATTGGGTGTGAGGGTTGAAGGAGAGATCAGGGTCTGAGATAATTCTTGGCATTTTAGAGTTCATGGATTTTTGAGAATCATGTAAAATGTTGGCTTGGAAAATGTTATCAGCTCACGAACACACAAAGCTTTGCAGAGAGATTGAGGAAGAGTTCTCACCCAAGCATGCTTTTGCTCCATTCCTCAGCTTCCCTTAAATTTAATTGCAGTTAAGAACCCCTGGTTTAAGGCGGCTACCCAAGGTGAGGCTGGTTTGGCTTGCTGCACGATGGAATCATCCCCTAGCATAGGAAACATAAACGAAAGTGAAGTTTTGAGAGGAAAGATGAAGCTATCAGTTAAGGAAATGTTGGAACCTAATGGATATTTCTCTTAATGTAGCTAAGGGACAGGGTGTAAGCTAGGGAGGAATGCGTTGCTTGGCATCATCAGTTAACAGGTGTCATTTAAACCTCAGGAATAAATCAGGTAGTCTGGGAAGTGTGCCAAGAGAAGAGAAATGACAAAGGATAGGATCTTCGAGATCACAGGGAGAGAATTCCTTAAAATGCACTAAGAATCAAGCAGACAGTTAAAGAGAATTAGAAATCCATGTTACTTAAACAGAGAATTTTGAGAAGAAGGAGGTGACCACTTTAAAACCCCACAGAGATGCCCACAGGGAGAGAAGTGCACAGTCCATCGGGTCTGGTACTGGCTTCAAAGTTGTTTCTGAGGGGCAGGTGAGAAATGGCGCCTGTAAAGAGAATGACAGTCATTGCAGATGGTTACGAAGGTAAGTTAAAGATGCTCAAGTATCATCCACTGCTGTTTGCAACCAACCTAGGCCTTGGAAAGATCCGCACATGTCCCCACTTTAGACGGACCGTTAGGCTGCTTGGACTCTTGGGCTGTCGCAGGTGACGGTCCCCGAAGTGAAGGGCTAGGCTGCTGTGCGTTACACGAGGCATTCTGCTGCTGAGCACCTGCCAGCCAGAGCAGGGGTCTTCATTAGCATCAGCACCACGTGATGCTAGAACAAGGGGGATACTGTTTACCACACCATACTGCATTCTTTCCTCATTTTCTTCCTCTAGTAAATAATGCATATGAGTGTTTTAGCCATGTAGTCAAAGTGGTAAAAACACTCCCATGAAGTGGAATAAGTTTTGAAACTTTTTGTCTTACTCAGTGTGTCTACAATGTAGACCAAACAGAAGAAGAGGTAAGAGCTAAAATTGTTAGTTCCTTATATTAGTTTGCATTACCTAATGCAATAGTTCAGATATTTTCAGACATCTGAAGAAATGGGCACAAGAAAAATTCTTTAAATATTCAGGAGTAAATAATACATTACTTTTACTATGAATATACTCCATGCTAGCTTTTAAAACTCCAGTTTTTAGTAATATATTTACATTTCTGCCAGATCAGATGTCATGACTCCTACTGTTATTTATTTCTCTGTTTCTCAACATTGATGCATTTTGATCACATCCTCCATTAATTCAGAATTTCAGTACACCACAGTATAATTGTTTATTCCTCAGCTCTTTTCCCAGAAAGTGTGTTTATCTTTAGTAATTAACTAATTCATTAATTGCATCCACTGGGATTACTGTGTGCCTAAGTACTAGAGAAACAAAGGACAAGGGAAACACGGACTCTGTCCACATGTAGTTTACCAATAATTTTACCAATAAGTACCATGGTGGCTAGTGTAGCAGAAGAAAGTACAATGTACGGTGGAGGGAGGGGTCTTCTCTAGTCTTGGAAGTTTGAAGTAAGCCCTCATGAGGAAGAACCCTTGATTCTTGAACTTGAAGGAGAAGCTGGACTTGACCAGAAGAAAGAGGGATGGAGAATATCATAGATGGGACATTAGCACACACAGAGGATCTTGGCACATTTAGGGAACAAAAGCAGACAAGTGCGTCAGGGGCTTAAAAACATCATGGATGCTGGCATGGGATGATGGTGAAGGAGGTACACAGGGACCACACACTCAAGACTTTGACATGGAAAATACAGCAGGACATCTGGAGAGGACGTCGTCAAATTTGCCTTCAATAATCACTCTGGCTGCTAAATGGAGAAGAGGTTGCGGAAGGCAGGAGGAACCACAGATAATTGTTTGGGGACTATGGCAGTGATCTGCGTGAGTTAATTAGGAGGTGGAACGCAGCTGCGTGGGGGGCCTTGAGGAGCTGACGGGTCTGAGAGACAGTCTCTAAGTGAGAGCGTAGGTACTGGCCAGCTGGTTCTGGCCTTAGCGCGGGGTGGGACGGTGGCTGGGTTCCTCTCCTGGGGGGACAGCTAAGCATGGGGGAAACATGGCTCCTGAGAGCATAAGGTGAGAGGTGATGTTAATTCAAACAGTTTCGGTCTTTAACACAGGACTATTTTATGTAATTACCAGTGACAATTGAGCTTCTGAGCTCATTTCCTTGATGACATTTTGAATGGCTTCAGGCTGTATTCACATCATGTGGATGCTTCCAACTGCACGGCTTCTTTAAAAAGACAAACTTAAGCCATAAGACATAGGGGAGTATTTTCTTCTTTAGTTCTTTTTGCTTTACGGTATGACATGACCCGAAATGAGAGAAGCAGCAGATAATTTCCGTGATGATGCTTCATCACCCTAGGACGGCCGATCTGTGCCAACCCGCCCTTAGCGACTCTGTACCATGATGTCACGACCATGACGTTAGGGAAACCCTCCCCTCCAGAAACTCTTCCACAAACGTCCACCTGTTTCCAGTGCTTCTCAGCAGAGAATATCACAGGCAGATATTCCGGGGCTGGGTTCCTGATAGGAATGGTGGGAATTCATAGGTGATGTACTCAGGGCTTTTATTCAAACCCAGGGAACGAGCTAACATAAGAAAAGAACCCATTGGAAAAACAATCTCCAAGTTGTCAGGATTAGTGAAAACAGAATCTAAAACTCCCTCATCCTCTAAAGTGGGAATGTTCATATCTTTAGGGATAACTCAGATGTCCTGCAAGATCCGGAAAGGCCTTCAGAGACGTGAGGGAGGTGTGGCGGTGGTGGGGGCAGGACCTGAGCCCCTCACGTGGGGACCTTGCACTAAAGTATATTGGCTTATGTTTGCATTATTTGAAAATTTCTGAAAGCTAACTCTCGGTCGATTTAAGTAACAAAGAAATGTTATGTCTTAATATTTGTGCGGACTCCTCTCTATATTGAGTAACATCGCTGTACCATTCTGTTACCCTGTGTGAAAAAGATCTGTTTTTGGATGCGCAGCAGCTGGCTTTAATCCAATTAACAAAAGATATATGCGATGTTGCCTGGCAAAGAAAAATATCCACACTGGCTGTCAATTATTGTGTCTTTACTTCTTTCAAAATTGGGCACTGATTGCCAATTCTCAAGATAGTGTGGTGCTTTAGTGCCATTATCCACTTGTGTCTCTTCTTTAAAACCTAAGTATCTCATCCTTTTCTAGTAAAGGAAAACCTTTTCCTTTTCTTTACCAGATCAATAAGAATTAATACTATTATTATTTTTTTAAAAACACCTGAAGTTGAAATATGTTCTTTAATCCTGCCTGTATAAAGCTTCCACTATTTCAAAAATAATGTTTATTATCTTTCAGAAAGAGAAAAATACATTGTTTCTGCTTGGCTTATCCAGGAAAACAGCTTAGACTGGGTTCTAAGGTATGTTGTTTTTTGAGTTTCCTGGGAAAAAAGAGATTTGAAATGAACTAATGATAAAATAAGGCAGGGCTATGACTCACTGACATCAATTGGGGAATGCTTTTTTATCTGGAGGCTAGTGGAAAAAAAATAATTGTATAAGAAATCCATTAAGATAATGCAGGGCTTATCCGTAAGCAGAAGTCTTTCAGACCAGTGTTTTAGCTACTTGAAAACTATTTAATCTGACCTGCATTTTCCTCCATATGCTTCTGATAGCATATCTCTTGTGTGGATCACACGTATTTGGGAGACCCTAACATGCTATTTTCTTAACCTTAAGTAGTTTTTACTTCATCTAGCCAGTTCAGTTAGTATTTTATATATAATTTTTTCCCAAATACTTTTATTTTATTTTTTCAGTGTTCCAAGATTCATTGTTCATGCACCACACCCAGTGCTCCATGCAATACGTGCCCTTCTTAATACCCACCACCAGGCTCACCCATCCCCCGACCCCCTCCCCTCCAAACCCCTCAGTTTGTTGCTCAGAGTCCACAATCTCTCATGGTTCATCGCCCCCTCCGATTTCCCCTCACTCACCCTTTCTTTCCTTTTCACAATGCCTTTCATGTTTTTTCCTTATGCTCCACACAGAAGTGAGACCATAAGATAATTGACTCTCTCTGCTTAAATTTTTTAAAATGCTGATAAGTCTTTGGCACTAAAATTTGTGCTTACATACAACAAATTCAGATACATTCAAGATTATGAAATTTCATCAGGAGAAACAGCATTGGCCTCTCCGGTGAAAATATTTTGTACAGTTCAGTGAAAATTTCTAAAGCTCTCTCAAAATCTTTAAGTTAGCACATATAGTCACATCCTTTGGAAATACATTTTGGGCTATTATTTACCTTCAGGGAATAAGGCTGGCTGGCCCCGGCTCTGCGACGACCAACATGTCAGCTGCACCTGGCAGTGTACTGTAGTGATTGCTGGGACCCTCCTGTCCACCTGCTGGCTCCCAGTGTCCTCGGAAGCCTCCTGGCTGTGATGGGAAACCAGCCCTGTATGTAGGGTGCAGGGAGAGACCACAGGAAGGAGAAGGCCACTCCAAAGGATAGGTTTCCTCAGAGGCTTGTCTTGGGTGGCCACAAGATGCCTAGATCTCTCCACCCGCCCACCAAATCTTACATGGAGGCCTGAACTGGGTTTAGCCATGCCTACCACCCAGATGATCTCCACATCACATCATTGTCTCAAGGCTGTATCTTGGGCCAGTTCCCGGGAGTGGGGAAGGCAAGAAAAATGCACATTCCAAGGACCGGGGAGGAGGTGAGGAACCTCAGGTTGCTGGGGTCCAACTCATGGACCAGCCAGTGGTTACATCCCCTGAGTGACCTCCTCCAACACCAGCCATCCATTTATTGTATGTTTTCAACAAATATTATTGAAACTTTTCTATGCACAGATTTTTTTTTTAATCTGCAAACTCATACCAAACTTTTTATTTTCCATGATTAAGTCAAATAGTGCTGGCTTTCTTCCTGCTTCATGTCTCGGACAGAACTTTTTGTTACTTGCTTGGTGCAAAGGCAAATAAAACAAGACCTTTGCAGTTTGGTAGGAAGACTAACAAAAACAGACAATTTTAATTCAGCTTAACTACTGGAAGTGATGGAAAATTCTCAAATCAGCAACATGGGAACTTGAGAAGGCCTTACTCTGCCCATAGTCCTTTCCAAAAAGTAATTGGAAGAAATGATCTTTTGTTCCTCTAAGGAAAAATTAAGTATGCCTGTGGGGCACACTCATTTATTATTTTTCTAGACCCAGGGGTTGGGGGCATTTTGTATACAGCAAACATGAAGACGGCAGTGAATTGAGGGTTTCAGCTGAAGTTTTAGATCAGTATTATTATGAATAAAATAATAACAAAATTGAAAAGCCACAGATTCAGAAAAAGACTTAACATTTAGCCTTAGAAATTCAGAATGTATGAAATTTATGTATAATGGCTTATTCATGGCAATTGGCATTTCCAGACAGTGGTTTTAATTGAAGGTGCACAGTGTCAGGAAATAAAACTGTCAATCTGGCCATCATAAGAGAACAAGACATTCACAGATATGCCTAAAGAAAAGAAATTATATCCCTGAAGCAAAAATATATAACTTTGAAATATGTTCAATATTAGAGAAAACTCTATAAAAGAAAGTGTCATATTTCAAGCAGCATATTGTAACTGATCACTGTTAAATGCACAAGAATATATTTTTTAGGATAGACATATGATATTGTTCCAAGGAAAAGCATCTGATCTCTTCTACTTTCTCGACAATGCTGCCATTGCAGAGGACTTTGGGGAGGGTGGTACTTAAGTTGGTCATGAGATCACTGTTCCCTTCCAAGAGTCAATTCTGTAGTTGTTTTGTTATAAATATTTATGGGGAAGCACACTGATTATGCCTCATAACACAGTAGTAGTTACCGTCATAAAGTCAGGGTTGTTGATTTTGTTCAAGTATTCATAAGTATTGCTGGTCTAGAGGAAGGCTCTGTTCCTCTGGCTGCAAAAATTACCCAAGTTTGGAAGAATTGTGGAAACTACATTCACGTAGGAAAGTCACCTGAAAGAATTATGCCTGAGGTCGACAATCCAGGTAACACACATGTCATGATTTTTTTTCCACTTGTTTCTATATCAGGTACACTCCCAAGGAGAGAAACATAATCATTATCTTGTATTTTCTACCGCAAGAAAACTTTAATTAGGTATAAATGAGTTTGATCAATGAATAATTAACTTCTATTAAAGTTTAAGGAAATTGCCTGACCTGGCCACTCTATTCTGAGTTTAATCTGGGATAGGTTGGATAATTAGTGTTTAAGGGATTGATGCCCAAGGCTGTCCTTTTCAGTCTTCCCACTAAATGGAGTTGAATCAGCCAAAAAGTTCATTTTGGAGTCAACTTCTCGGGGCTCAACAGACCATAGTGTCAATTCTACCATGAAACATCATCTATTCAGAGGCTGATTCTTCTCTTTGCACTGGGAGCCACCAACCTTAGTGAGATACAGTGATCCATTGTGGAACCTCTCCGAACACCCTTTGCTCCATGTTTCTTGGATCCAAAATTCTAGAGTACACTTCTGAGTTTCACAAAGCAATCGTTCATACATTTGTTCAACTACTCATTTGCCTTTTATTTCATACCTACGATGGGTCGGCAGTGTGCTGGTTGCTAAGGATAAAAATTTAAGCCAAACTCAGTTTCAGGTCCTGGAGAACTTACAATGAGGGGGTCAGAAAAGTACATGAACAGTTTAAATGCAATGTGACCGAGTACTGAATTAGAGGTTCACAAAGTGCTGAGGAACATAGAACACGCAAGCTTTAACTGGATCCGATTAATCGTAATGAACCAGCTGAGCCCTTGTGAATATCTTTCTAGGAAATACTTGACTACATGGAAGACAGCATGGGAGTGAGGATGGGGTGTACAGGGCTGTGCCGTGAATGGATGTGGACGAGACTCGTGCTTGAAGTAGAGCGTATGGGTGCAGGTCTCAGAAAGCTTCATTTCTCACCTGCATTTTGATCTTTTATTCTCAGTTATCAGAGTTAGTTTATTTTAAAAGTTCAGTAATTACAATGTACAAGGTGATATAGTGAAAATAAAAGAAGGCCTAGGTGTTTCTCCCTCTATTACAGTGTAGAGTTGACTGTTAAGAACACAAACACTCTATTTGGGAGAAATGGAAGTACAGAAGCGTTGACCTTTACTAGGGATTATGTTGAGTGTCTACCAGGTTTTATAGGAAAATAGAATTCTAAACAAATACTGGGAGCTATATAACAGCACAATGATTCTTGTTTTAGTGTTTATGCTCCTCATCTTATTATTCATTATGTTGAATAAATGAGTTACTTCTGGGAGTGTCAAGAACGCTCTTTCATTGATTAGTAGAGCCGTCATTCTTTTGGAAACTTCAAAGCCTTGTATTATTTCACTTACCAATTGACACAACCATCTCAGGCAGAAACTGTCCTGCCCTTTCCAGGTGGGGAAAGTGGGTCAGGGATGGAGGAGGGGACACGTGGGGGAACTGTCGGAACCAAGTGGGGAGGTCCTGATGGGTGTCCTGGAGATTCTGATTCTCCACCTCCTTGCTAGTGTGGAAGAACCACTAGTCACTGAATCTGGGCTGCTGCGGAAGGAAGTCTAACCTTAAGGTTTGTTGTAAAGGGAAAAATGTGGAAGACCTCTGGTTGAAAAACTCTGGAACAAAACTACCTTTGTGAAGAGTGCTGTTTTATGAAAGCCACTTCAGTCAACAGCATCTTTATGATTTATGGAGCTTGATTGACCATAGACATTTAATGAAATAAAGGAAATCTTTTTTTTAAGAGAGAGGGAGCAGGAGTGGGGGAGGGGTAGAGGGGGAGGGAGACAGAGAATCTCAACCAGACTCCCCGTTAAGCACAGAACCCAACCCAGGGCTCATTCTCATGACCCTGATATCATGACCTGAGCCAAAATCAAAAGGCAAATAAATGCTAAACCAACTGTGACATCCAGGTGCCCCAGGAAATCTTAATATTGGTCAATTATTGATTCATCTTGGGTAAATAACACCGTAGTTGACCTTGAACAATGTGGGTGTTGGGGCACTGACTCCCCACACAGTTGAAAATCTGTGTATGTCTCTTGACTTCCCCAAAACTTAGCTAAGATCTTACATTGGACCAGAAGCCTTACTGAGAGCCTAAACAGTCACTTCCCACAAATTTTGTATATGTATTACATACTGCATTATTAAAATAAAGTAGTCTAGAGGAGAGAAAATGTTATTCATGAAATCACAAGGAAGAGAAAATCTATTTACAGTGCTGTACTGTGTTTATTTGTGCGTAAGTGGACCCACACAGTTCAAACCTGCATTGTTCAAGGGTCAACCATATATTGGATTCTTTCCCCTTTTTAAAACCCTTCTGAAAAGAGAAAGAAAAATAATTGCAATGTGTAAGTGGCAGAGGGTAGGGATATGGGAAGATAGAAATACTGAAATACCTTGGAAAATCCCCATGCGAACAAAAGACTATTATGTAGGCTGTGTTTGAAATAATGCTTGAAATGAACAAGAGGGAGGAATCAAATTGAAACAGAACAAAATCACAAACTGGGAAGATCTCTGAAAGTGAAAGTTGGGGTAGCTTGAGTAGGAACTCCTTAATTCCATATTATCTTTTCAGCAATCATGAAGTTGCAGCCATCAGGCAAAGACTTAAAATTAAAAGTGTGGGACCTGAAAAGGGCGTTTCCTGAGGCTTCAAACGGCAGGACTTCTGGGACCCTGGAAGCCTTGGGATGTTGACTATCCCACACCTTGGGGGGACCACAGGGCTGTGGCAAGCCTGTCCCTGTGACATATGTGACATCCTCATCTTTATTTTTTTTTTTTAATTAAAATACAGTTCATCCTTTCTGATGGCTGAGTAATATTCCATTGTATATATGTACCACATCTTCTTTATCTATTTGTCTTTTGAAGGGCATCTTGGTTCCAGATGGAACAGGAGGGGATTATGCTAAGTACATTAAGCTAAGCAGAGATGGACAATTACCATATGGTTTCACTCATCTGTGGAACATAAGGAATAGAGCAGAGGACCATAGGGGAAGAGAGAGGAAACTGAATGGGAAGAAATCAGAGAAGGAGACAAACCATGGGAGACTATGAACCTCGGGAAGCAAACCGAGGGTTTCAGAGGGGAAGGGGGTAGGAAATGGGGTCACTGGGGATTGGGCATTAAGGAGGACATGTACTGGGATGAGCACTGGGTGTTATATGCAACTAATGAATCATTGAGCACATCGAAAACTAATGATGCACTCTAGGCTGCCTAACTGAACATAATAAATTATTTTAAAAAATTAAAAAAATATACAGACAAAAAATTGAAGTACAGCTAACACGTGATGTGACTTTAGTTTCAAATGTACAACATAGTGATTGCACAGCTTTGTTGGTTATGCTGTGCTCACACTTGAAGCCACCACCTGTCACCTGTCACCAAACAACAGCATTGCAAACAAAGGCATTACAAACAATGCCTTTCACTATGTTCTCTGTGCTGGGCCTTTTATTTTATTTGTGATTTACTCACTCCATAACTAGAAGCCTGCGCCTCCCACTCCCCTTCACCCATTTTGTCCATCCCCTACCATCTGTGGCCTACTCTTGAAGGATATTTTGCACAAGGTGGGGTGTGTGGGAGAGGGTCTGATGCAGGGCCAACCCTCACCAGCACCATAGGCAGCGGAATGAAGAGAAACCCATTGTAAGTGACAAAGTCAAGGCCTCATTTGCAAGGAGCTACAAAGACCACCCATCAGAGAAGCCTCCTGCATAGACAGGATTTCTTTGCCAAGAGAGGGACAGCTTTCAGCTACAAACCCACATGTGTCCACACTGGAGGACCATGCTGGAGCCCCCTCCCAACTGCGGTGAATGTGGGAAATTCTTCAGCTGCTGCTCTCACCCCCTTCAACAGCAGAGAGTTCACACTGGAGAAAAGCCCTATGAGTCTGAAAAATGGAAATAGCTCATTAAATGTCAGAGCTCAGCCTGGGAATGACTTTCTAAGTGCGGTGAAAGTGGGAAAGGCTTCAGCTCTGGCTCCCGCCTCCCTTGCCATTGAAAGCTCATGCCAGGTGAAGCCCTCGTGAGTACAGGGAATGTGGGAGAGCATTCAGCCAGGGGACTCATCTGATTAGCACTAGAAATTTAACAACCTAGACAGGTTGCTTGTTGGGGCAGCAGATGTGGAAAACCCTTACACAAAGATCTAAACTCTTTCAATACCAGGAAGTTCCCACTGGAGAGAGGTTATAGTGTTACAGAGAATGAGCTTCTTTCTTAACACAATAGCTCACGACACAGAGAAGCTCTGAGCGTAGACTTTGTTATGTAGCTAGAGGTCCCATGCCATTCACCCAATTTTTCCACGTGGAAAGAGTCCCCACAAGTACAGGTTATGTCAGAAGCTTCTGGAGCATGTTGCGATTATGGCTGCTCATGGGGTTGACCAGTTTTGTCACTAATCAGTTCTTGTGGCTGAAGTCATCTTAGCACTCCCAGCTGGCCGGTCTTCATGGTTCGCACCAATCAGCTCAATATTCTTGGAGAAGGTGGACTTCTATTCTCTCTCCCTGGTCCCTGGAGGGAATCAAGAGTAACCAGAGCTCATGGGTTGTAAGAACTACAAGGCTTACAGGGGAACCATAGTTTATATGAGATCATTGGCAGTGTTAACAGGGACTAGGTGGGGCTACAGAAAACCAGAGAGAAGTTGCTTATTCTTAAAGATGCATCTACAGATAATTCCACAAGTGTGTCTCTGCAGGATGAGGCTTCTGCAGGAATTCTCAGAACTTCTAGACCAGTGTCTCTCCTTTGCTTAGTGTTACTGCCATAACATTGATAACACAAATAATCCAAAGTTTTGTTGGTTACTGCAGCCTTGCAGATAGATTGACTATCCATCTCAAGGTCATTGCTGCACACGTAAGAAAATGGGGAAGGGAAGGAAGGTAGACCTCACAGTCCAGCAATGTGGCATTTGTGATAGAGTATTCTTGATGACCCATATGGAAGGGGCTCCCATTGATTATCGGGATTTACAGTCAAGGTTGAGGACAGAGATGATGGAGTGAATGCAAGGTTATCAAATCTTCTGTTTTTCTAAAATGAGGGGCAAATCCAGATTTTCATGTGCAGTGATTTATTTTAACATCTTATTGAGGTATAATTGTTGCACAATAAACTGTAAATATCTGGTGTATGTAGTTTTATAAGTTTTGAAATTCATATTCATGGATGAAACCATCATCATGATCATGATAATGAGCATATCCTTCACCTCCAACTCTACCCTTTATAATCCCTCCCTTCCTCTCTCTCCATCTTCACATCTCCAGGAAATCACTGATTTGCTTTCTTTTATTATTGAATTGCTTGCCTCTTCTAAAATCATAAAGTGTTCACTCTTCTTTGTCTGATTTCTTCATTACAGCATGATTATTTTGAAATTCTCCCTGCGGTGTGTATGAATAGTTCACTCACTCTATTGCTGAGTAATATCTGTAAGATGAACGTACCACAGTTAATCTACTCTTGTTAATTGACATATGAGTTTTTAGCTTTTACAAATGAAGCTGCTATGACCACGAACATAGAAGCCTTTATATGAACAGACACTTTCATTTCTCTTGAGTTAATGTCTATGTCAGAGAATACATGAATGGTTAACTTTTACTTAAGAGAATGCCAAATTGTGTTTTAAAATATATGTTTCCAACAGCAGTGTGGATCAGTTACCGTTCTTAAGCATCTTCACTTAAAATTTCCATGGTAAGTGTTTTCAATTGTTTCCATTCTAATAGATGCGTATTAATGCCTCATTGTGGGTTTAACTAGTATTTATCTAGTGACCCATGATTTTGAGCAATTTTTCATGTGTTTATTTGCAACCTGCACAGCTTCCTTGGTGAAATGTAAAAATTCATATCTTTTGTCTGTTTTTGTTATTAGTTTCAGAGGTAGAGTTTAGTGATTCATCAGTTGCATATAACACACAGTGCTCATTACATCCCTTAATGTGCCCTCCTTAATGCCCATTCCCCAGGTACCCTATCCTCCCTCCCACCTCCTCTCCAGCAACTCTTTTTGTTTCCTAGAGTTAAGAGTATTTTATGGTTTACCTTCCTATCTATTTTATTTTTCCTTCCCTTCCCCTATGTTCATCTGTTTTATTTCTTCAATTCTACATATGAGTGAAATCATATGATATTTGTTGTTCTCTGACTGACTTATTTTGCTTAGCCTAATACCTTCTAGTTCCATCTGCATCATTGCAAATGGCAAGATTTTATTCTTTTTGATGGCTGAGTATAATACTCATATATATATATATATATATATATATATATATATATAAATATGTATTTATATATATATATAAAACACATTTTTTTGTCCATTCATCTGGACTCTTTCCATATGTTGGCTTTTGTGAACATTGCTGCCCTTTTGCCTATTTTTAAATACACATTGATTAATATTTCTGTTTTCATTAAGAAGAAAACAGTGGTTCTGATTTGTATTTCCCTGAGGCCGAGTGATGAATTTAATATAATTTTTTTTTAAAAAGAAGAAAACACTGAAACAGCAACAAATTTTTAAACTTCGGTCATTTATCAGTAATACCAATGACTTCTCCTCTGAAGGGGTAATCCTTTTTGACTAATAAAAGGGTATTTGATTAAATTTTTGTGTTGTTCACAATATAAAGCTACACACGTGGGGTACTTTTAAATTTCATCCCAACTACGAATCCCTACTCCACCACTTTAAGTCAATTAAACAATAAATCAATTAAGCAACAAATCAAACTCTGAAAATAATGCTAAAATAAAAATAATAAAGGCAGATTCCACTGCTAGGCATGTCATGTATGCAAATATGCATGTTTGAGGATGCTTACACTAACATTTTTATAACAAAAATGTAGAAACAACTATTCACTGGTAGGGCGTTGGCCCCATGCACTGTGGAGGATCCACAGAGGAGAATGCTTCATGGCATGGAGAGGGAAGGTAGATGCATGTGCGCTGCTATGAAAACTTTCCAGGACAAGTTGTGGGAAATGGTGTGCGCAGTATGTTCATGCTTGTGTTAAAAAATACTGCTTCTAGAAGACATGAACAGACATTTCTGCAAAGAGGACATCCAAATGGCCAAAAGACACATGAATAAATACTCAACATCACTCAGCATCAGGGGAATACAAATCAAAACCACAAGTGAGATACCATCTGTCAGAATAGCTAAAATTAAACAGTCAGGAAAGGACAGATGTTGGCGAGCATGGGGAGAAAGGGGAACCCTCCTACACTGTTGGTGGGAATGCAAGCTGGTGCAGCCATTCTGGAAAACACTATGGAAGTTCCTCAAAAAGTTGAAAATAGAGCTATCCTATGACCCAGCAATCACATTACCAGGTATTTATCCTAAAGATACAAATGTAGGGATCCGAAGGGGCACGTGTACCCGAATATGTATAGCAGCGAGGTCCACAATAGCCAAACTACGGAAAGAACCTAGATGTCCATCAACAGATGAATGGATAAAGAAGATGTAGTATATATATACAATGGAATACTATGCAGCCATCAAAAACCACTAAATCTTACCATTTGGAACAATGTGGTTGGAACTAGAGGGTATTATGCTAAGTGAAATAAGTCAATCAGAGAAAGACAAGTATCATATGATCTCACTGATATGAGGAATTAGAAACATGACAGAGGATCACAGGGAAAGGAAGGGAAAAATGAAACAAGATGAAACCAGACAGGGAGACAAACCATAAGAGACTCTCAATCTCAGGAAACAAACTGAGGGTTGCTGGAGGTGAGAGGGGTGGGAGGGATGGGGTGGTTGGGTGATGGACATTGGGGAGGGTATGTGCTATGATGAGTGCTGTGAATTGTGTAAGACTGATGAATCACAGACTTTTACCCCTGAAACAAGTAATACATTATATGTTAATAAAAAATTAAAAAAAATACTGCTGCTAGAAATGGAACAAGGTGTCACTGGAGCCAGTGGGGCTCCTTTTCCTTTATATTTATGCCTTCTTTAGTAGTTTACCATGGACATGTGCTACTTTATGTTAAAGACTAAATATTTATGTCAATCAAAGCTGAAAAGCAAACATGTAATTTAGGGCCAGTGGTGGGGTTGAAATATAGACACACATGTAATTCCAAATCAACAAAGTCATTGTTTTAGTGATTTTGTAGACACATAAGAGTATGACGTTGTTGTTTTCCAAAATAATTTGCACCACTGTGATCTCGGTGTTACAGATCAGCTAGCTTGCATAGTTCTGTGAAAAGACCGTAGACCTAGGAAGCCGGAACCTTGCACCGTGATGGTGGCCTGGCTGGTGAGGGTGCCCGGCACACATGGCCCTAGTTTCAGGGCATACAGGGTGTGGGCGCAGATGTCCAAGTGGAAAATCAGGCCACTGGAAGATTCCTTCATCTCTTAGAAACCATGTAGTAAGCAGAGCCCCTCAGGCCCTTTGTGCATACTTCTGGCTTTTTATTTTAGCGGGGTTTTGTTGTTGTTGTTCTGTGGAGGGGAAAACAATCATGTCGCTCCTGAGAAAGGATCAGCCCCATTTCTGAAAGTCCCAGGAAACCATGGAGATTCCTGTGAAGCGCTTCCATGCTCCAGCCTCTGGTGTGTTAAAAGAAAATTATCCACAGACAATTTACAGATCTACGAGGCTTTTGTTCAGCAATTCATGAGTTGGGCAGCGCACAGCCTAGGAGAGAGAAAGTTGATCTAGAAGAGCTGTACAAAGCGAGATTTTTTTTAGACCAAATGAAGCAGAGACAAGAAAGTTATCCTGGGCATTTGTGGCTTGGTTAAAACAAGGTTACTTTTCCTATGTGCAGGAAAGGGAAGGCTTGGAGCCCGTCAGGTAATGTGTGCTGAGCAGGCTGGGGTGGATTGGTGGACCTCAGCCTTTTTCTGGGAAAGCAAGCACAGGAATAGTTACGCTTTGGTTTGCTGATGTGGGGTTTAGCATGAGTGACTCTATCTTGGGTCTAGCCTGGTTACTGTAAGAGGTGTGAGCCATGGGCTTCTCATCCTGGGGTCTCCCTCCTTGCATTCTCCAGCAACCCTCTCTTCCTCTACACTCAGACTTTCCCAGTGCACCTGTCCATGATTATGGGATCCTCTGAGATGCTTCACCACAATGCGTGTGTGCTCGCCCACCTTGGCACTTGGCAGTTTCTGTTTTATTACAGCCGAAGGGTTTTAGCTCTTTTAATTATTTGGTAGTTGATTGATTTCACTTCAAAATAAAAACCAGGGTTTGCTTTCCAATGGAACAGGAATAAGGATGTTCCATGCCATGGATAACAGTGGATAGTGGTCTCCTTTGATCTTGTGGTAGGGTCTGTGGGTTCATCCTGACTTGAGACCAGTCCCATCACACTGGTGCTCAATGAGGTCCCAGAATCAGTGTCTACCTTCTGGCCTCCAAAATTCAGTCAGCCCCGTCACTCAAGGTCACGAGGTCTATTTTTCCAAAGAAGAATGATCAGACCATGTCTGGCAAACACTCAAGGTTTGTTGGAATTGTTTATGAAGTCAAAGGGAAAGCAGGATTATATTTTCCGAGATTTTGTGTCTCTGCAACATTTTAGGATGTCCTCTAGTTTATGATAATTGCACACTTACTAGAAAAACACCAGTATGAATGACTTAGTCTCTGCTCCACTGCTAGACTTCTTTTTAGATTTGCCCCTCCAATTACATTTTTCCATGATGGAAAGGTCAGAAATGAGGATGAATGGAAATATTTACATCCCTGTAAAATGGAAATATTTACATCTCTACAATCAACTTTTTAATATTTATTTATTTATTTTTAAAAGATTTATTTATTTTATTTTTTTAATTTTTCCCCCAAATATGTTTATTTTATTTTTTCAGTGTTCCAAGATTCATTGTTCATGCACCACACCCAGTGCTCCATGCAATACGTGCCCTCCTCAATACCCACCACCAGGCTCACCCAACCCCCCACCCCCCTCCCCTCCAAACCACTCAGATTTATTTATTTTAGAGAGAGACAGAGCAAGCAAGAGAGCAAGTGACAGAGAGAGAGAGAGAGAGAGAGGGAGCACATGAGCCCACAAGAGAGGGGAGAGGCAGAGGGAGAGATAGAATCCTCAAGCAGATTCCATGCTGAGCAGCGAGCCCTATGCCGAGCTCAACTTCTGACCGTGAGATCATGACCTGAGCCAAATCTAAGAGCCTAACTGACTGAGCTACCCAGGTACCCCAGTTTTTTTACATTTAATATTTAAAAATATTACAAATTTTGAAACATTTCCAACATAATTTTATTACCTAATGAGTTTTCACAACTTGTTGCAGCTGTTTTAACTATAAATATCAATTAGGTTCAAGTTTCTTTCTGTTGAAGAGCCATGAGAACTTTCTAAGAGAAGACACTTACTAAGGATTCACTCCATATGGTACATAAAACAGATGTTCAGAATTCCGGGGGGCAGTCGCTGTTGAACGTGTTGCTTTATGGACGGTAACATTGAGCCTGGCAGAGGATGAGTGATGTGTCCGTCGTGGGACCTGGGAATTCTCTCTGATGTTTTCAACTCAAGCCCACATCATTCTTCACTCCAACACTTGGGAAACAGTTCGGCTGAGGAAGCTCAGAGGCCGTTCTGTGGGATGGTTTGGTTTTACCGGACACACATGTGTGTTGCTATCACTGCTGAGGACCAAGTTTGCACAGTTAGTTATGTCACAATTATGTTATTGTTTCCTATAGAATGGGAGTAGGTCACTACACAAACACCTATTTCTTTCAGAGAGGAAAAAGTTGAGGCAGTTTCTGCAAAAACTGGAAAAATAACAGAAGAAAAGAGAAATTATGGAACCTATGAGGGCAATAGTGTCTAATGATTAAAAGAAGAAGTAAGATACTGTTACAGTAGCAAAAGAGAAAGCAGGGAATGAACAAAGCCTGGCGCTCAACATCCCTGATCATCAGGGAAATGCAAATCACAACCACAATGAGATATCACCGCACACCTGTTAGAGTGGCATTATCAAAAAGACAAAAATAACAAGTGTTGGTGGATGTGGAGAGAAGGGAGCCCTTGTGCACCATGGGTGGGTGGGAATGCAAATCGATGCAGCCACTGTGGAGGAGAGTATGGAGGCTCCTCGGAAAATTAAGAATGAATGATCCAGCAATTCTATTGCTGAGCATATATCCAAAGGCACATATCCAAAATGGGGTCCCAGAGATATTTTCACTCCCATGTTCATCTCAATAGTATTCACAGTAGCCAGGAGATGGAGACAAACTAAGTGTCTGTCAATAGATAGATGACTGGATAAAGAAGATGTGGTGCACATACACACTGAGATATTATTTTGGCATGAGAAAGAAGGAAATCCTACCATTTACAACCCAGGTGGGTCTTGAGTGCATTATGCCAAATGAAATAAGTCAGACAGTGAAAGAGATACTGTAGGGTATCCACATGAGCCTGAAGATCTAAGGTAAGCCATGGTGATGACAGTTGATAATGCTCTATTGCATGATTGAAATTCACTAAGCGAGTAGAACTTAAGTGTTTTCACCAAAACTACATGAACAAAAATAGAAACCTGTGAGATGATGGCTGTGTTAAAGTAAAGCAAGGGCATCTTGGTTCTTCAACAGATAAATGGATAAAGAAGATATGGTCCATACATACAATGGAATATTATGCCTCCATCAGAAAGGATGAATACCCAACTTTTGTATCAACCTGGATGGGACTGGAAGAGATTATGCTGAGTGAAATAAGTCAAACAGAAAGAGTCAGTTATCATATGGTTTCCCTTATGTGTGGAGCATAAGGAAAAACATAGAGGACATTGGGAGAGGGAAAGGAAGGGTGAATTGGGGGAAATCGGAGGGGGAGATGAACCACGAGAGATTGTGGACTCGGAGCAAAAACCGGAGGGTTTTGGAGGGGCAGGGATGGGGGATTGGGCAAGCCTGGTGGTGGTTATTGAGGAGGGCACGTATTGGATGGAGCACTGGGTGTGGTGCATGAACAATTAATCTTGTAACACTGAAAAAATAAACATACCTGGGGGGAAAAATAAAGATTCACTTCACACACACACAAAAAAAGAAAGTAAAGCAAACCTGGGTTGAAGGTGTAGAATTGATGAAAGAGCTGAGGTAAGTGCAGACCACTGCAGGCATGGGGAGAGCTCAGAAATGAGCTTCTAGAATTTGCCAGTGAGTAAGGGGAGAAGATTAATCTGGTACAGAGATTGACACCACACATCATTGGGGGATGGTGGTCAGTACTCACTCAACATGGATAGAATTATATGCTTTACCTTAACTCTGTGTGTTATTAGTGCTCATGCTTTATCTAAAGAAGGAGTTTGGGGGAGCATAGTTTAATCAAGGAATGCACAAGGATTTAGGCATGGATTTGGGGATTTTTTACACTGTGAACAATAAGTTCTCGGCTCCTTCTATCACTGTGTACATGCACGCCCATATATATATATATATACACACACACACACAAACACACACATATAGTACCTATAGATGTGTATATCATACATATTCACACACATATGTAGGGAATATATTATTTATATATAATATATTATATATATATATGTTCACAAGAGCCAAGAGATAGATGCACACAGACAATGAAGCATTTGAGTAGTTAACTTCTTGTAGTGAAGTGCTTCTGGCATGAAAATGTCTTTCTAACACCAATACTTTCTCTTGACTTAACATGGTTAAAAAATGTATATATTTCAGTGTTCCGGAGGGAAAACACAAAAGGAGTATACTCAAGGCTTTCTGTAAGTTATGCTCATAGATAATACGTAATTCTTGAAAAGTCCAGGTTGGATTGTGGACCAGGGGAAGGGAGAGGCAAAGTAGCATAGGGAGCGAGATTACAATGGTGCAGGTAAGTGGGGTCGTGGCAACCGCCTAACAAAGGAGAATGAGGGTACGCGGGAACTAATGATATAAACAAGAAAGTGAAGGCAGATTTGAGAACTTGGGAAGTAGAAGTAAAATGGCTTCATAAAGGCGCTGAAGGCAGTGACCAGCCAAAGAAAGCGTGAGAGAAAAGAATGGATGAAACTTTAGAACAATCTGGGAAGAATGACATGCATGAACAGAGAACAAAGTTTAGGTGGGGGAGACTCACACCACACAAGCCCTTTACCTGGAAGAATGATAAATAACAGCAGAGCAGAGAGAGTGATGGGGTCAAATAACACTAATAATGCGAAGCCCATGAAATGTAAGGACAGAGACTATGTGACTTTGAAAACAATAAAAACTCTATATTGTTCCCCTGTCCAAATCCAACCCCAAGCCTAAGAGAATGATGTCTAATGCCAGACTGCATAGGATTGAATGAATTCCATTGAAGTTTTGCTCTGAGTAATTTATGTGTGGCTGCCACCAACTGGATGCATGGTTTCTCAGCCATGATTTTTATATTGCTTTTTGGAACAGCATTATTTAGAATCACTCCTTGACCTTTCATCATCTTCAAGCTTATGTATTCACTATGCTCTATGTAATTTTGATAAATTGCTTTGTAATTGTTCTGTCATTTCAGGTTATGTCTCTCTGAAAATATTTTAAGTTCATTGAGGTTAGGGAGTTTGTCCTCTATTTTTTTTTTAATTTATAACCTACATTTCCCTTTTCCGGACTTATTTCCTTCTTCCCCTTCTCCCCAACACACATGAACACACACACATGGTACCTTGTGTATGGAAAATGATCTCTCAAGACTTGGTTACTGAGCAAAGACTGGAAAAATTAATTGACAGCTTATCTTTGCATCAAATGGACTTAACATTTTATTTTTAAAGGTTATGGATAAATGGGGCCTTTGAATAATCAGCTGAAAAATTTCAACATTTAAAAATTGATAGTATACTTACCCTACTTTTGGAAGGAGCCCCATGCTGGAAGTTGGCACACACGGGTTTAATTTTGACTATGTCTTAGCTGTATGACACCAGCAATTTATATAATCTCTCCCGAAGTGAGTTTTCTCACCTATAATATGTGATGTTCAGCTAGATCATCTCTGAAATTCTTCCAGTTTTTTAGTCAGTGATACAAATAGCTTGGTTTTTTTCTTAAATATTTTATTTATTTATTTGACTGAGGGAGAGAGATCACAGGTAGGCAGAGAGGCAGGCAGAGGGAGAGGGGGAAGCAGGCTCCCCGCTGAGCAGAGAGCCCGATGTGAGACTCGATCCCAGGAACCTGAGATCATGACCTGAACCGAAGGCAGAGGCTTAACCCACTGAGCCACTCAGGTGCCCCCCAAATAGCTTGTTTTTGAAAGAAAGTAAGGGAGAATAGAAAAATGGTAGACTGGAAGAAGACAGTTGAATGCTAACCGTGGAGTAGAGGGGGAACTAAAAACAAAAAAATGGAGCATGGTGATTACTTTCTCATTCTCTACCTTCAGTCAATTTTCAAGGGCTTAATGAATTTATCTTCTGCCCTCCTCCCTTCTATTCCTTGGTTCTTATTCCAGGGAACTAATAATTGAATCCCCCAAATCAACCACTCTTCCTAAAAGGAGCTATATCATCGCCTTGTCCCGCTCAACTCACAGCTGGTTCACTATGCCATCATCTGTTCCTGCACTTTCCTCCTCCTTCCGCCTCCCCCTCTGTGCAACATCCCAGCTCCTCCCCAAATAACCCTCTGGCCCAAACAAATCCCACCCCCATGCCGAGCAAACGACATCCTGACTCCTTCCTTCAATGTTTCCTTCAACTGCTGGATCAGCTGTGCGGTGGTGGCCTTGTCACACCGACAGCCCTGCTCGTGATCCTTACGTTCACCTCCTCACGCTCAGAAGGAGAGGGTGATGCTTTCCTTCAGCTCAATCTCTACTTCCAGGGGATTGCTTCTCCACCTTGTATTAAATACACAAATAAAATAAAAGGAATCCAACGGAACACACACACACACACACACACACACACACACACACACACACCCCTCAGCTTTTCCAAGGCATCGGCCATATGCATTTTACCCTTGCCCGTCATAGATCAGAAATCTATCCCCTGCCATTCACTAAAGGCTTTGGAGGCCACCTCCACCCCACAAACTTCTCCCCACCTGAGTCTGTCTTTTACTCTGATTTTCATGACTATAGGGTCTTGGTTTTCCTCCTTCTCCTGCTTGTTCTTCCGAGTCTCCCTGCCATCAATCACTTTCTCTGTCTTCTTGTAAACACTGCTGAGCCCACGCTGGTGTCCCAGACTATTCTTTACACGCACGGCCCTTGTCAGTCTCTCCTGTATTGATATCTTCAATCAGTTTTTCTGAGCTTCTTTCTCCAACCTCTCTGTTTCTTGCTCGAGCCGATTGTCCAGACCCATCTGGCTACTGGTTTGCTGAATTTCCCATTTGCGAGATGCACGGATCGTGGGGTCGAGAACTCACTACATGAAAGACTCAACAGCCACGCTTCACTTCCTGCAGGGACAGCCTCTAACTCAATCTCCAGCCTCAGATTTCACTCTCTCCGATGTATTCTCCACCTTAAAAACAGAGGGTTGGCTTTATACGCGTCTGGTTATACGGCTCTCTGCTTAGAAAGTAATTCCTATAACTGAGGATTCTTACTGAATTTCCATCCTCACATAGTGCATTCCAGATACTTCTTTCTTGTGTACAAAGGCTTATATTTGTGTGTGTGTGTGTGTGTCGAACACTTGCACTCTTCTTTTCATTTGATCCAGTTCTACTCATGTTCTTAGCAGAGACGTCATTTCCTTCGGGAGGTTACTCCAGAACCTGCAAACAGAGTCATTAACCCCGGAGCACCTGTACTTACAGGATAAATTCTGTTTCTTTGTCCATATCTGCTATCACGCTGCAAGTTCCTTGAGGTCGAAAAGCGTGTCTTGTTTACCGCTTTATGTGCAGTCCTCAGTACAGTGCCGGGACAGAATGGATGCTTGTTGAATATTTATCGAATGAATTAATACTTTCCTGCCATTATGTTGTGATTACTTGATTTCCTGCAGGCCTTTATTGTTAAGTATATTTCATTACATATCTTCTTTGAAAAAGGGAAGACACTGGGGAGTGGTTGAAATTTATCATATGTGGAAAAATAGTTTATGGCTCTGCAAAGTGGTCATGAAGAACCTCAGGGTGAGTACACTGGGAAATACAGCAGCTCTCTAAATATTGTAAATAAGGTCAAAGTAATATAATCATTTTCTGAGAAGTTGGTGATGTGATTGCAAGAGCACTGAGCGAAAAAATAAATGGCCCAAATACATGAATTTATGCAAACACGTTTTTGGGTGTCTATTTGCATTCAGTCAGTGTTGAGGAAGGGTGGTGGTAAGGTGAGGAGATCTGCCTTCTTTTGGACAGGCAGATCTGGGTTCCAGTCTTATGGTGGTTTCTGCCTATGTTACTAGAAACGATACTGGACTTTGTCTTAATCTTAGTCTTAGTTTGCACATCTGTAAACTGGGGTGCTATCAACTGAATGTCTGTGCCCTCCCCAAATTCATATGTTGAAACCTAACCCCCAGGGTGGGCCTTTGGTGGGTGATTAGGTTATGAGGTGGGAATGCTTATGCCTGGATCCGTGCCCTTATGGAGAGAGCCCAGGGAGCCCCCTTGTCCTTCCACTGAGTGAGGACGCAGGCGAAGACAGCTATCTGTGAACCAGAGCGGGTTCTCACCAGACTCCAGACCTGCCAGCAGCTTCGTCTTGGACTTCTAGCCCCCAGAACTGTGAGAAACAATTGTCCACTGTTCATAAGCCCTCAGTCTATGGTATTTTTGTTACAACAGCCCAAATGAACTGACACATGAAGATGATGAAAACTAACCCCTTTAAAGCTCAGTAGCAAAGACGAAGCAATGTGTGTGGGATGCCCACACTGTGAAAGATACTCCATCCACAGTGGTTATTGCTGTTCCTGCCATTACTGCTTTACCACTAAGTGCTTCTTCTGTTCCCCTTCCTCCTCCCCCTCCTCCTCCTCCTCTTCCTCCTCCCTCTTCCAAATGAACAAACAAAACAAAACAAAACTCACAGATACAGAGAGCAGATTGCTGGTTGCCAGAGGGGATGGGGACGAGGTGTGGGTGAAATGGGTGAAGGGGACCAAGTGGAATAAATCTCTAGTTATAAAATAAGTAAGCCCCGAGGATGTACGTCCAGCATGGTGACTAGGCTAACAATATTATATTGCATATTTGACTGTTGTTAAGACAGTAGATCTTGAAAGTTCTCATAGGAAATTTCAACTGTGTGTGATAAAACTGACTTACTGTGGTGACCACTTTGTAGTGGATATCAACATTGCATCATCTTGCACACCTGAAATGACTGTAATGTTATATGCCAGTCATTATTTAATTAAAAAAAATAGATTTTTTTTCAGATCTCCTCTTAAAGTGAGAAAAATATTTTAAAATACTGTATTGTAGTTGTATTATTTCCGTTTTCTTATTTCTTGTCATTTTTTAAATAGAGTTTAAAAAGTTGGCAAGAATTTGTTTTTTTGAATGATATTGTTAATGGAATATTCCCCGGGAAGTAGGTTAGTTCATATTTATGAGCTTAACAAGTGCTGGGTTCAGTAAGAGTGCAAGTGTTACAGGTCAGACAAAGTTCCTGGAAAGGTAAGGTGTGGTTCTTGCTCAAAAAAAGGAAATTCACTGTTGTATTTTGAGAAAGAATGTGAAGGCTAGTCATTATCCTTAACTGAAGGCTAGTCAATACCCTTAATTGCTGTAGATCCTTAATTCTCATTTGTCTCATTTGGAAAACTTTTGTGTTATTAATGAAGTTCTAAGAAAGTGTGGGTGGCAATCAAGGCTTTAAATCACAATCTCACAGTACCTGAAATAAATTGTTATGAGCCTATTTTATTTTATTTTCATTTTTTTAAAGATTTATTTATTTAAGAGAGAGAGAGCACAAGCGGGAGGGAGAAAAACCTAAGCCTACTGCGCGCTGAGCATGGAGCCTGATGCAGGGCTCGATCTCATGACCCTGAGATCACAACCCAAGCCAAAACTTAGAGATGGATGCTTAATCAACTGCACCACCCAGGCGCCCCTATTATGATCCTATTTTAAAAAGTATACAAATGGGTATTCCAGAAGAATAATAACAGGATTCCAAAATAAAAAACAATAAAAGTTTCTTGATCAAATACATTTTGTAGATGTTGGGTCAAATGATGTCCACGGGGCATCTCTTATAAAAGACTACTCAGAGACATTCACGTACGAGAGGGGATTTTGTATGCAATTTCCCAGTGTTTCTATAGCCTGAGCTGTCTTGACAGAGCATATGTTTTGTGATACACAACTGTTTGGTGGAACATCGACTGGAAAACTGTAGAGTAACACAGAGTTTGGAATTAGGTCAGTGTTTTGGGCTGCCAAAACAGACTATCATAGACTGGGTAGTTATAAACAACTGAAGCTTATTTCTCAAAATTCGAGAGCCTGGAGGTCCAAGATCAGGGTGTCGGCATGGTTGGGTTCATGTGAGAAGTCTCTTTCAGGTTGCAGGCTGCCTACCTACTTCTTGTATCTTTGTGTGGCAGACAGCAGAGCCCGGGAGTAGACTCTTTGGTGACTCTTGTAAGGCCACTAATCCCATCATGAGGGCCCCACCATCATGACCTGATCTAACTCTCATCACCTCCCAAAGGCTCCATCTGGTGCTGTCATCACAGGGGGCAGGTAGGGTTTCAATATATGGACTTTGGGAAAACACAGGAATTCAGTCTATAGCAGTTAATGCCTCCAAATCTGCACCCATAAAGGTGGTTGCATAAATCCTATCAATAATGACTAAAAATCGAAGGCATATTCTGGAGCCTCCGAGTTTGGATATCTGTCTGTCAATTGACCCAGTGCTCAAAGAAAATAACATGAGAAAGAAATTGATTATAGCACAACAAATTCAAATCTTTTTCCTTCTTATGACCTCCTTCAGTGGTCCAAATTATGTATACCTCTTCAGTGGTACAAATTATGTATACCCGTCACCTGACTAAGTTAGCTTTTGCTTAAAGTTTACATTGCTGCCATCTAGAATCTTCCATACAGCTTTGAAGCCACGGCCAGCCTGGCCTCTCCCAAATTCTGTGGTCTCATCTCACATCACCCTCTGTCTTATGCTCTCTATTGAGCTGCAGTGCCCTTCACAAGACTCTGAAAACCCCATCCTATCCCTCACCGCAGGCTCCACTTATGCTAAACCCTTTCCTCCTCCCACCCCTAGCCAGTGTCACTTAGGCAGTTTCTTCTTACCCTCCAGATTATATCTCAGAAGTAATTTCTTTGAGGAGGTCTTTGTTGATCTCCTTCATTAGATCACATTTATGGCACTCATTGGAGGCACCTTTTTGATTTTAGCACTTATAAGTGGTGATTATGCATCTATTTTAGTGATTCGTTTGGTAATTCTCTGCTTCCCTGCTAGATGACAGACTACATAAGAGCATACACCTTTTCTGTTTTTATCCTTCATTGTATGTCTTGGGCTTAGCATGGTGCTTGTCACTTAGGAGTATTTAACACATAGTTTGTTTACTGAATTAACTAAACAATTGGTTTTTCAAAAGGCTGTCTAATAGGTCGCCTTAAACTCTTTCTGAATGGAACCTATTCGGAACCATATCGAGGCTTCATAAACATGGCTAGAAGTAGCCCACAATCTAAAATCCCAGCTCATTTGTTTGAGTATATAATGTATATAATACATGTTGTATATTTATGGACAGAACTGTGGGCACATGCAGGCACATGAGAATATGAGCATCTACAAGCCCACAGTAGGATTCTTACTTGTGCTGGCCAGTCTCCGGTGTGCTTGGTTCTGTGTAAGTCAACCTGGAGTGATCTTTCTGCTTGAAGGACGGTCCTCGAGCGGAGCACTCCACTACATTTCAGGGCTGTCTCGCTGATTCGATTGTCTAATAAGTCTTTTCATTTAAAACCACAAGCCTGTGTGGGCACTAGCTCATCCTTTCCTTGGAACACACCTCCCCGGGGACAGATTGTCTTCAATTACGTACTTTGGCATTGCTGCTGCCCTTTTATGACTTTTATCTCTCTCTCTTCCTGCCACTTTATGACTCTGTCTTTCCCCGAGATAAAGCAAGTCATTTCCTACGTTTTATGAGTCTCAAGCATGGGTTGAGACTCATAATTAACTTGAGCACAAGCCTAGCTCAACACTAAAGCGATGATACCCTTGAAGAAGAGAAGGAGCACTTTCCTTTCAGATGGACTTAGAGAGTGAGAGGGTGATTGAGGGTGACTTGTCAAACTCTTCGGCCACATGTAAGCACTGACTTCCCATCCTCCAGGAGCACCTTTGTGGGGAGAGCACATGAGCTGGCTCCTTCCTGTCTTCCCTTTTCTTCCAGACGTCCCTCACCCCTTGGCTCCTGAGGACTGGGAAATAATGATCATTTACGCCTATTTTCCACCAGTATGCCACTCAGCCTTTCATTTTTTTCCCAAGTCCCTACCAAGTGAGAACAAATATTTATTTCTTATTTTCTTTTTGACTCAGAGGAAAAATAAAGATCTGCTTTTCTTTCCTTCTCCTTTTCCTCTTTTTCTCCTTTCCTTTCCATTCTGTAGAAAAACTGTACTTAAGTTTCATCAAATGTCATCCTTTCTTTCAAGGGTCTTGGTCCTCAGGCCTCTGCATGGAAGTCTTAGCTGAGCAGAGGTATGTCCTGAACTGGAGGGTGAGTCTCAAGTGATTCACTGTTTTAATGTGAAATATCTTATATAAATGAATTATGTAAATACGTTCTGGGCACATTGGATACGTGCTCAATAACATTTGTTGACTCTCTGGATAGATTTTGAAGACAAGACATAGATTTCGAAGCTACGACTATTTCGGTACTAAATAAAAAATCTATTGAGCTTAGTTACTTCAACTAAAGTAATTTTCTGGTTCGACTATATATCTTATGGGTCTAGTTCGATTATTCAAATTCCATCACTCTATTAGTTAGCTTTCACTAAATAATGAACCATCACCTAACTTAGTGGTTAGAAACAATAAACCCATTATTCCCATGGTTCTGTGGGTTGGCTAGGGGCCTCTTCTCTCTGCATGGGCACGACCAGGACTGGATGGTCTGGAAGCCTCACTCATGTCTGGTCACTGGCAGGCTGGCTGGTCTAGGGTGTGTGGGATGTGTGAGATGCTTAACCAGTGGGCTCATTTCTGCTCCATGAAGGCTCTTACCTACTTTGTGAAGTAAGTCCAGGGTCCTTCACATGATGACAGAACCCCCTCACCCCCCACAGCATGAGACAGCAAGACCCAACGCGCAAGCACTTTTCAAATCTCTGCCTTTGTCATGTTTACTATTGTTCCACCTAAAACAAGTAACATGGGCAAGCCTGGGCTCCACGTAGGAGTGGATTATGCAAGTGCATGGACACAGGGAGGTAATTATGGCAGACATTTTGCAAACAACCCACTACAGTGACATATGGTGAACTACTAAAATTAAAAAAAATGATTCATGGTGATGTACTACATCTATTTTATGGTTGAATGATTTACTTTGTAGCAATGGTTTTTTAAAAATTTATTTTCTGGAGATTTTTCTTTAATTCAATGACAGAATTATAATACAAATTCTATATATTAAAACATCTTTGTGGAATGATGCTAATGCCACGGTATTGAAACTGTAACAGAGAGCGGAAATGACCTAGTGTCCTTGCATAAACCTGGAATCCAAGTCTCTTGCTGTCAATGAATGATTTCATCTTCAAAGTAGCTCTTGTCATTAAAAGATGTGCTATTGTGTTGGAGATACTGACTGCAATGGCAGGATTCCTGCCCTCAGTAGGAGAGGCAGACAAATGCTCGGAATACCACAATGCACCGCCAGGTAACTACTGGAAAAAAGGGTTCCAGAAGGATCTTACCTACTTTGTCATAGTCCCTTTCTAGAGATTGATATGGATACTCTGAGCACCTACTTTAGATGGTGGAGGAGGGGAGAGGTCAGGAAAGACTTCAAGACAAATCTCAAAAGAGAGGAGGTAGGTAAAAATAATGGTAGGAGCTCTCCGGTTTGAGGGAAGAAGAGGTTCCAAGAGGAGTGATGTCAGCGAGGTGGACATGACTGCAGGGCTCTGAGTTGGCATGGCATGTAGGGCCCCAGGGCAGCAGAGGCAGAAAGATGTGGGACACCCAGTTCTGAGTCATCCACTCATTTATCCCACAAATAACTATTGAACGCTTAACGCTCGAGGGGAAGGATGCTAAGTAACCTGGATGCAGTAGTACACAGAGCATCTGAGGGTCTTGAAGATCCAGGAAGCTTACATTCTAACTGGTGGGGAAGGTGGAATCAGAGCCACAGGCCATCAACAACCATAATCCCACATTGTGACCTGTGCCAGAAAGGAGGTTTTCATTTATGCTTGCAGGGACCTTAGGGAGTAATGGAAGTATGTTAGAAAGAGGAAAGATTGCTCATATTTATTTTGACAAGAATAAGAGGTATCATGGAGGCCAAGAGAAGGGAGAATTTCAAGGAAAAGTAGGTGTTATTCATATGTAAGATAAGAGATAATATCTGTGTATTTATAGCTACACAGTTGTATGGTCGATGACTATCTGCTTAGTTGTAAATATATTTTACAGATATTTTAACCATTAATACCCATTATCTTCTAGAGCAGATTAAGTAGGAGAAATGACAGAAACCGGGTTTTGATATTGTGAGAAAAAACAATGGATGTATTTCAATGGGAGCTTGCCCAATTAAGCCCATCAGAAGAATTGAGACTTCATAGAGAATGGAAAATCGAACTGAAATCAGAGACTAGAAGACATGAAGGAGTTTGACATTTGACAATGTAATGGGAAATACAGAATGTGCAAATCTGATCTTTCAGTCAGGATACTTTCAGTTGCAAGTCACAGAATCCAAAAGTTCAAATTAACTTATAAAAGAAAAGATGCTGGCTCGGTATCAGAATGGGCCACATCTCTAGCTTCACACATGTCGTGAATCTGCGTCTCCATGTCTTGGCTCCACTTCCATCTGAAATACCCTCATCCCAGCACATTCTCTTAGCACCATGAGACCGTTCTTAGCAGTTCCTGGGTTACATAGTTTCAACATGGTGGGATCTAAGTCAGAGATGCTTTTCCTCAGAGCATCCCTATCAACCTTTAGAAACGGACTGTGATATGTCGTTCTCAGACCATGTACATGGTCTCAGACCTTGGACACTACAATAACTACTGATCATTAGATTAGTCTAATGTTGACTCTCACTAAAGCCAACTAATGTCGACTCTGTATAAAGCTGAGACAGAACAGAATAGGCAGGAATGGACCAAGCTGGGTGTGGGCAGTGGTCTGCAACAGTTGGGAGAAATAGTTTATCACCAATGGTGTTTAGAATTACAGGGACATGGTGATAATTAAAAGACTCTTTAAATTTTTTTTTCAATTAATTTAATTTTACTTTTTCAGTGTTCCAAGATTCATTGTTTATGTACCACATCCAGTGCTCCATCAATATTTAAATTCTCTATGGACAATGCTCTTATTGTCTTCCACTGTCTATCTTAATTGGTTTGTAACCAAGCGCAAGCAGATGTCTTTTTCAAAAAAATTTTTGGTAGTAATTTCACCATTTTGTTCTTTCAAGAATGAAGGTTATGTCATCTCGATTTTATAGCACTTAAACAAATGACAGTTGTTATAGAAGTTAACTTTCTAAGAAAGGGTGTAAACTTAAGTCCTCAACAACCCTGTAGGGTTTGAATGACTTTAGAGAAACAGAATCATTTGGCAGAAAGCGATCCACAAAATGAAATTGAGAATCACCTGCTTTGAAAGACTATACTGTTCTCATATTTAGCTGAATGTATCTTATTATCGCTCATTATCATTGCAATTGATGGTCTCTGCCAATCTTTGGAAATTTTAGAAGATCTGTGATCAGGCTTTGGGAATAAATTTCTTTGACCATATTTCCTAAGACTTCAGGCCATATGTTGTTGGCCTTCAGTAGCTTTGTGGGAGCACAAAGCATTCATCTGCTCTGCAAGTCTAGGTTGTTTACAGTGGTAGGTCTTATAGATATAGAGGGAGAAATCAGGCTTTGCCACGACAGGGGAGCAGTGAATGAGTCCCAGGCCCTAGGGAAGTTCTAATCCTGACACTAATCAGGGATGATCCTGAGAAAGTCCTTTCACTACTTTATGATGTGGGTTGCTTATCTGAAAAATAAAAGTTTGGGTTTGATCATTGCCAATGTTTATTAACTGTAGAACAAATAGTGTATGAAATCTAAAAACTTTATGTTCAGGTCGCAAAAATATTTGGGTACTTCTTTTATCCATGCATTTTTCTTACTTTTTTTTCCTAGAGAATCTTGAGAACTTATTAGGACATATAGTTAATCATTAGGATCTCTGGATTCAAGATGAAGTCCAATATTAGCCCAAACAGACAATGGAAAAATTCTAGGGAAGGAAAAGGTACTGCATCAGTCATCATTAAAACAATGGCTTCACTGCAAACATGTTGCTAGAGCTGAGCTAAATGAGGTGTGAGGATTGTACGTGTGCACCATGTGCTCATGAGATGCCCTGTCCCCGAGCATGTGTATTCTGAGTATTTGTCCCCACCCGTGTGTGTATGTGTGTGCACTTATGTGTGGTATGTGTGCATTGTGTGTGTTGTGGTGTGTATGTGTAGTGGTGTGTGTGTGATATCTGCACATGTATGTGGTATAGATGTGCGTGTATAGTAGATGTGTTGTATGTGTTCTTTGTATGTGGTGTGTGTATGGTGTTGTGTACTTGTATGTGGTGCACATGTGGTGTGTGCTCATGTATATCATGTGGGTGTGTTGTGTATAGTGTTTTGTGTGTTGTACATGTGTTGTGTGTTGTGTGTGTAATATAGTGTGTAGGGGTGTGTGTGGTGTGTGTGGTATGTGTGAGTGTGTGTAGTATGTGTGGTATGTGTGGTGTGGTATAATGTGTGGTGTGTATAGTGTGTGTGAGTGTGTGGTATAATGTGTGTGGGCACGTGTGATGTAGTATGTGTGGTGTGTGTGTGTGTCATATGTGTGAATGTGTGGTGTGTTTGGTGTGTGTGGGTGTGTGTGATATAATATGTGGTCTGTGTGTGTGTGATATAGTGGGAATGCATGATGTGTGTCGTGTGTGTGATATAATGTGTGGTGTGTGTGGGGAGTGCGTGATGTGTGAATGTGTGGTGTGTGTGGTGTGTGTGAGTGTGTGTGGTATAATGTGTGGGGTGTGTGAGGGTGTGTGTGATGTCGTGTGAATGTGTGGTGTGTGTAGTGTGTGTGAGTGTGTGGTATAATGTGTGGGGTGTGTGGGTGTGTGATGTCGTGTGAATGTGTGGTGTGTTTGGTGTGTGTGAGTGTGTGTGGTATAATGTGTGTGGTGTGTGAGGGTGTGTGTGATGTCGTGTGAATGTGTGGTGTGTT